>VNKC01003081.1:0-77576 GCA_008042775.1 Drosophila pectinifera
ACGATTTAAGGACCCAAAAATCCGCATTTGATGACTTCTGAAGATCATAATTTAGCCAAAAATGGAATGACAGTCAAATGCCGTTTATATTCGGAATCGCCTTTAAAGTCGTAATTATTTAATAACAAATTATTGCCTTAAAAATGGTTTGACCAAAAATTAGGATTAATAATGCCGATGCAGTATACTTCGACATCCATCATACATAGCTTTTCCCTATGCAGTGGCGACCCCAAGCGATGAAATCGAAAAGCTGCAAACGTAAGCTTCCAAACTTAACCATAGCTCTACATGGAGCGCTGGTGGCATACAGAAATATTACATTAGACTTTACACTAGCTTACATGGGCTAGTTATGGCTGTTGTGGCCAAGTTATCATCATACATAGGTTTTACCTATGCAGTGGCGCCCCAAGCGATGAAATCGAAAAGCTGCAAGCTTAAGCTTCCTAGCTTAACCATAGCTCTACATGGAGCGCTGGTGGCATGCAGATATCTGACATATATAAAAAAATATAAAATATTAATATAAATAATAAAACACACACTTATTATTCATTTTTAATGAATCGACTTTATGCCGTAATTTTTATAATCACTTTATGCATGCTTTAGTTAGGTTGTTTACGTTGTGTGTATAAACTATTTGCTAATTATTTATACAAATCTTCTTTTATAAATATAAAAAATGAAACTTTGATACAGTTTTAATAATAATATGTTCCGGCTGCGTCTGCCACTTTCACGCTCCGTACTGTTGGCTGCGAGTGTGTAAAAAATATGCAAAAGTTTAATACAATAATTGGGTGAAACCCGTGCAAAGTCCGTGTCCGTGTCTTGGTGTCAGATTCCGTGGCAATCGAAGGCTTCAGATGCCAGCCCCAGCTTTAGCTTTGGTCCGGCAGGGAATAATTCGCTAGTCGATGGTTGGTGGACGGGCCGAAGGATCGTCGCGATCGATGGGCGGTGGCGAGGTGAGAACCTCCACGCTTTGCGCAGGTCCCGCCGTGAGGTAGCCAGCCGTGGGATTGACGCCTTCAATGGGTAAGAAATTGCTTGAAGCTCTTGCTTCTAGAGTTAAGTAAAATCCACCTACCCGTCAGATAGCCATGTATGTTGGTGTCTGCGATGAACAGATCGTGGCGCTGATCCTTGAACTCGGCCCACACAGGATGCTTGAGCAAAATTTGGTTGACCCGGTCGCCGTAGTTGAGGTTGTGCGTCATACCCTTGAGCGCCGCTACGATTTGCGCCTTCACAGCTGAAGAATTGTCCACGAACTCCAAGCGGCTGTCCAGCAGTCCCAGCATAAAAGGTATGAGACCCACCTCCAGCGATTGGCTAATCAGGGAATCCTATTAAAGGCAACAAGGATTTCAGATTTGAAAGGGATCTCATCGAAACTAAAGAAAGAACTGACGTGCTGGTGCTTGAAGAGGCGACTTAGAGTCTCACAGGCCTTCTCAATGCAATCCCGATTGTGTTCCATGCACTTCTTCAACGGCGCCACACACTCCGTTTGCGAAATGGCACTTACACAGAACTGAAAAACAGATAGTGGAGGGCATTAAAAAGATTCTATATATACGAAATCCTACAAGAGCAAACCTCAGATAGTGATAGCTGATGTAATACTGACAGCGTGCTCTTTGGCTGCACCGACAGCAGATTAAACAGCTTCGGTATATGTCCCAGCACCGGGATATCGTCCGAAAGATTGGGCTGCGAACGTAGCAGCTCAACCAGCGCTGTGGTGGACAGGTCCAGTACATCCTTCTCGGAGGAGCTCTTGCTTATCTGCTCGACGACAAAGTCCAGGAGATCGGAGAGAAACTGCTTGGGCTTGCGCAGCGTCCAGCCGGGATTGCTAACAAACAGACGGAGGTAGACGCCGGCCACAACAATCTCGTTGGAGACAATGTCTTTAAGTATTTCCGGATCCTTCCACACATGGCGGGGATTCGCCTTCTGCAACTGATAGAATCTGTGGAATGAACATGAGGAGGATGTTACATAAAAAATATATTACAGACAGAAATGTTGAACTGTTTACCTTTCGCAAGACTCGACCACTGCATCACAGACCGTCGCTCGTGTGCTATCGTTCCAAATTAGCTCCGGGTGCTCGTGTATTGACTCAAAGAGCTGTACGGATGTGGGCGGCGACTCCACCATGGCATCGATGAACAAAACGGGCAGGAACTTCGATACGGTGATGCGCACCTTGGGCCCACTCAGTCGGTCTGCCGTCATCTTAGCCAGAATCTCGGCACACATCTCGCGGATCTGCGGATTCCGCGAATTGCAGAACATGTCGAGCAGATAAATGGCGGCGCCCTTGGCCTGCGCCTCCTTAATCATCTCCTGCACGTTCATCAGGCCCGACAGCGTCTCCAGCACCTTCACCTGGCTGGCTCGCAGTTCCGGGTCCTTGAGGGCCACCAGATAGTTGCCCAGGATCTCGCAGGCGGCCACCTCCGACACGCACTCCTTGTTGCGTGAGACGAGGGCAACCACTTCCAAGGCCACCGCCTTAACTGTGGAGTTCTAGAAAAAAAAAAAAAAGGTAATCTTAATAAATGATTTATAACTCCCTAGCCGCACACGCTTACATCAGTGAATATGTTGTTGGCCAGAAAGCCGAAGATCATGTCAAAGTTGCCTATGCACTGGATCTCCACCTCGGCATTTGACTTGATTACCGCGATCAAGGCCTTGAGCACCATGGTGATGTGCAGCTCCAGCTGCACATCGCTGGCAAAGTCATATTTACTCTGTTGCAAGGCCAACTGCTGCTCCGCCTGGGCGTCCGTCTCTAGCTTTTTACGGCTCTTCGAACGATTGTAGGCGTTGAGCACTTCGTCGAAGGTGGTGCCTGGCTTGCTGCCCGTTGCCGCCTGAAGCTGTGGATGATTGGGCGCCAGAGTGGGGGTCAAAATGCCATCGCTGCCCATTTTGGGGGCCCCTGCAGCAGCAGAGGAGACAACAGCGGCCGCTGCAGTCGGATTCTTTTTGTACTGCAGAAACTGATAAGCATGCTTTAAGTACTCCAGCAGATCCATGATAAAGAGCTTGGGCTGAGCTATCGCGTAGGTGGGCATGTCGTTGTAGATGCGTATAAAGATGCCGCCAATCTGCAACTCGTCTCTGCAAAGTAAACAAAAGATTTTAGGGAAATGATTCACTCTGCTCCTTGGGCTTACACTTACTTATGGGCATCAAACTCGAAGCTGGAGACCAGCTCATAGACCTGGGCAATATCCTCGTGCGTCTCCTTGGCGGAGGCCGTGCGCTGCTGCTCGAGGAAGTCCTTTAGCTGGGCACGGGTACCATTGTCCCAGATGAGGTAGGGATTGCGCGTGTTTGCCGTGAGGAGTTTGAGCACATCGCTGTCACGTCCCGTGGCCAACTGATTGGCTATGTAGCGGGTGAGCAGGCGGTCGAGCACCTGCTTGATCAGGGTATTCTTTGCCTCCCCCGTTACAATATACTTCTGTTGGATGGCACTGGGACTGCTCCGCGCCAGCTGCTGCTGCTCGCTGTCGGTGGGCGTGGAACTGGATGTGTCACTGCTGCCGGACGAGGTGTCCGGCTCTTTCTCCTTGCCACTGGTGATGGCAAGCTGCTTGCTCTGCAGCGGGTTGTGCGCGTTCTGAGTGTATGCAGAGTTGGAGGCGGCGGGCATCGTTGGTTTGGGTTTGATGGGTGGTGGCGGCTTGGCCGCTGGCGAGTTCGCCTCGCTACCCGTAACAGGTTTCTGGCGAAGCTCCATGCTGTAGCCCGCCAGGGAGATGCAACCAAGAACAGCCATCTTGGCCAGATTGTTGGCTAGCTGCTGCTGATTGGACTTGTCGCTGACCTCCACCCCGCTCTCGTCCAGCGTGTAATCATACTCGAAGATGAAGAGCAGCAGCGACCAGAGAACGCCATTCCTAGACAGACTGCACTGCAGATCGTAGTTGTTGGCCGCCAAACTGGTGACCAGGCTTACCGAGAGCGTGTGCTTGAAGTACACCACACGGCACACGTCCGATAGCAGCTGCGGTAGCTGGATGATCTTCTGCTTGCACTTCTCAAAGTTGCAGGCAACCTCGAAGCAACGCGTCACGTTCGATATGACCTGATAGTGCAGCGAGTCCGGCTTGGAGTCCACTCCGAGGATGGATACGCAACGAGAGTAGGCCTCCAGTAGTGCCTCAATGCCCTCCTCTCGACGCAGCTCCTCGGCATTCAAGGCGGAGCAGTGCACTGTGTGGTAGCACAGCTCGGAGGCAGCCGTCAGCAGTTGAGCCTCTTTGGAGAAGAGTTCATCATCGCGGGTCTCCAGGCGAATGGTTTTAATGAGCTGCGGATAGCCAGCGTACTTGTAAGGTCGCAGAACTATAAGAAAGGTATGAGTAATGTGAATTAAATTTGCTTTAATAACTATCTCCCAGGGTAAGCACTTACCATCCGGATAACGCTCAAAGAGAATGCTCTGGGTGCGAAGTATGAGAACAATATTGTTGGGATCCGGCCCGCCCGAGCTCCACACGTTACGCGAACACAGGAATTCATAGGCCTGATTTACTTTCTCGAAAATCTCGCGGCCATTGGGGTTCTTGTCGGGATGATACATCTGGGCCAGCTTGTAGTAGCTCTTGCGTATCATGGACTCGTCCGGCTTGGGCGTCTTCGTGAGGTCAATGCCCAGATCGTGGTATGCCTGTTGGATTGTCATTTGCGGTGGCTTCTTCTCTACCTCCTTGCGCCAGGCGTCGAGTGTGTGCTTCAGCAGCTGCACAGGATCCGAGATGGGCCAGTTGGGGAACTTGCGCGTGTCACACAAATGGCGCAAGTAGTAGATATGACAGAACAGCTCGTTCTCAAGTTGAGGATAGCTGATCACTGGGATGGCCAAGTACGGATACCGGGCCATTGTATGACCACGGAGCCGAGGCGTGAAGTCAGCAATGTGCGCAGCGATCTTCTCGATTAGCAGGCGTCGCATTTCCGAGCTCCAGATCACCTCTGGGGTATCAAACTCGCCGAGGAAGATCTCCGCAAACTTCTCGGCACTGTAGTTCTCCAGGAAGCAAACCATGGCCTCGGGCAGCAGCTGGCCCAGGATACTACGGTGCATGATGCCGGACTGGGAGGTCTCCTCGCTGCGGAATCCCTGCTTCATGTGCGTCATTTTGAGGAATCTGGTGATGGGCAGAATGTTACTGCCCGTGTACATGAGCATGAAGTAGAAGACGCCAGTAAGATAGACCTTGGACATCTCCGGATTGTCCTCCATAATCTGGTACAGCAGCGTGGCCACACGCTCCAGCAGTCCCGGATCGTGGGTTAGGCATACCTGCACCACATGCGGCAAGCAGATGAACTCGGAAAGTTTACGCGAGAGTTTCGGCCCCGGGATGAGTACTGCTACTCCGTTTTGGGTGCGACTCGGAAAGAAACTGGTGCACTTGATCAGGATGTCGAGAATCTTGGAGGACAGCTCTGTCTCATCATAGAGCGGTGTGCCCTTGGCGATGAGGCACCATTTGAGCTGCGGGATTTGCTGTAACGAACGCCAGCCATCCATGCCGATAGCCCAGCAACGGGTCTTCGGTGTGATCAGTCCCTTTTGCCAGAGTTCCTTAAGCTCCGAGTAGGTGATGGGTCCCTGGCGCTCCGGCTTCTGCCCATCCTTTTCGATGTTGTAGTACCAATCCTTCTCCTCGTACAGAGCCATATTTGGTCCTGCTTCAATCACATTTGTTTTGGTATTGAGCTGTGCGCGACCCTTGTGCAAATGGGCCAAAGTGATCAGGTCCACCAGGCACTGTACATGATCGATGAGGGCCCGACAGTTGGACTTTTCCAGCACCAGGCACGATATGAGGTTGATTAAGGCATCGCGCATTGAAGGAGACAGGCACTACGGAAAAAAATAATATTAAAGAAAGGTTTAGACTTGAAATGCTTTTAAGAATCGTCGAAGCTCACCCGATCGCTGAGCTGCAGGATATACGACATGTCGTTGAACTTGCCAATCTCCTTGTGGTAACGCCTGTATACTTTGGCCAAGGCCTGAAGGGAGAACACAGTCATCTGGTCATCATTAACACGTTGCCGGCACAGAACTCGTCGATACAAAGCATTGAAAAGTTCAATCCTACAAAAAGTGATTTCCTAGAGTCCACTAGATAATATAAGAATAGAACGCGAAGAACTTACGGATCCTTCACCAGATTCTGTGGCCAGTCATCCTTTTCGAGTATCAGACGTATGTAGTAGTCGCCAATCTTGATTTCATCGGCCAGACATTGGTAGGCCACTTCGAATTCCTGATAATTCCAGGCAACAATCATCTGGCCAGCCAAGTCGCGATCGCTGAGGAATTGCCGTAGCTCGTTCTCCAGGCACATGCGCAGCTCCTCGCGAGTCTGTAAATTAAAAATATCTTAATAAAGAACAAGAATCCGTTGAGAAAGCCTTACCTTATGATTCCAGATGAGATTTGGCAGACTGTGATCTTTGGCAAAGCTGTAAAAGAAGTAGGGCAGATTCACCACGGCATCCGAGGTCTTCTTCTTCTGACGACGATTGCGGAGCACCACCGGACGATTCTTTAAGGCTTGAGCAGCAGCATCCTGCTGCTCGATAAGGTTCATGCCCCAGTGCTTAATGCCTTGCAAATGCTTTTCTATCACATTTTTGCGAGTTTTGTTGGAATGTTGTATTGCAAACTTAAGATTGTCACGGAAATTCAGCTTGTCCTCCTCGACATCCGACTCCGGTACGTCCTCCTCAGACTCCAGGAAGGTCAACAGACCAGCGGGCTGCAAGTACATTAATGGGTGAAATTCGAGTAGAATTTCAACTAATAAGGACTCACGAAGATGCGCTTGAACAGCTCCATAGCCTCATCGCTGTCCGTTAGCCAGAGTCCGATCAAATGCCGCGACAACTGGCGATGTGTGGTCTGGGTAGGATCATTGGAGGGTGTGTACAAGGCCACCAGCAAGTGGCGACACAACGCCGCCTCATCCAATGCCAAGGCCTGCATCTGTTGCGCCACATGCAACTCTCCCTCCTCGATGATGGCCCTTAAGACTAGCCCAGCGCCCTTCACAATCGCCAAAGACGGATGCTGGAACAGTTTGTAGAGATAGCGACCACGATCGGCGACCAGTTCCAGCAAAATATCAAACTGCTTGCCGTCGGTGGTCTCGCTGTAAGGCACACACAAGGCGAAGGTCATAAAGTCCAGCATGGCTGACAATACCAGAGCTCCGCTGCCATGGCTCTGCAAAACGGAGAGAAGCCGGTGAAAATAAAATAAACTAAAGACTAATTTCCGAATTACCACATGGTTAGTCCACATATTCAGCAAGGTTTCCAGAAACGATTTAGATGACAAAATGGATGACTTATTCAACTGCTCCTGCTTCAGGTCGTGGTCAGAATTCACCGAATGCATCAGGGAGTTGATCATGTCAATGGCAGAGTAGGTCACAGCCAGATCCTTGCGCCTTAAAGCGGCTACTACCTTGGTACCGATGATCTCACGAAATCTATCAAAGATGCAACGAAATAAACATGCCTTCAATGACATGAGACCAAGATATCTCACCCCGGGAGATTGGTAAAGGCTGCGTAGCCCACTTTGCTGGCCAGGAGACGAGTCAGTGCGTGGAATATGGCCTCTAGCTCCATGTTGCTCAGCTGAGCCGTTGGGCTGTCTAACTCCTTTTGGGCCAATGCCTGCAGAGCACTCATGATGAGCTTCTCTTTGTTTTCGGCAAATAAGCTCTGGAATTTAAACACTTGTTAGGATTATTTGAAAACCACTTCTTAGGGTTAGCCTACATCCTGCGTTACACTGTAGTTGAGGCCACTGTGCGGCACATTGGCATTAAATCGCTCTAGGATCTCATAGCGCTTTAAGGGGTTCTGGAAATTGTTGATGACCAGGCGCATCAGGTTCGCCTCCGTCTCTTCGTCCACAGAGCTGCTCAGAGGCACATATCGCTTTCCACGGGGTGTGTTGCCGATGCGAATATGCACGTCCTGATTGCCGCTGGAACGCACCGCATCTAGCACAGTGGCCAGTAGAGAATCGCGATCGTTGGTGCTGTAGCTGCGCACGATTCCGTTTTTGTACTCGATGCTGAAGCGCTGCAGGTTGTCCTTGTCGCGAACCAAGGCGAAGACATCGGCGAGCGGGCGCAGGGTGCAGACGCTGTAAGTTTGAGGATCGCGCTCCAGCAGCGTGACCTCGGTGAGGCAGAGGATGCGCTTTACGGGCTCCGGATGGCGGGACGTGATCTTTTGCACCGTAAACTCTGTCATAGAGGTTTGAAACTGGTCGCCGCTGGAAATTAAAGAAAGATTATTATATAGTGTGTCCTGGGTTATTTCAATGTCTTACTCACCTAAACTTGCCAAACCGCTGTCTCTCGAACTGCTCCAGCGTGATCTGGCTCTTGAGTATCTTGGTTTCGATGCCCAGA
This sequence comes from Drosophila pectinifera, assembly GCA_008042775.1. NCBI lineage: Eukaryota > Metazoa > Arthropoda > Insecta > Diptera > Drosophilidae > Drosophila > Drosophila pectinifera. Next base: position 8,487 of record VNKC01003081.1, read on the forward strand.
AACTGGACAGACCTCTGTGCTATGTTCTGCACTATCTCGTGGTGGTTCAGCGCCCTGAACAGATGGAGGCGACTAAAGCCGCCGTAGGCCATCACAATTCCGCCCTCATAGTCCGAGATGCCTGCTTAAAACGTGCGCAAACGTAAACAAAGACCAGAAAGATGAGTGCGGCAAAGCGACAGAGAAAAACAAAAAGCGTACACATTGTATTAAAAAAATTGTGGTACATGGCGATAGAACGAGGCACAAGGTTATTGTCGATGCAAGCGAGCAGAGTCTATATAGCTACCTATTATTCCCTCGATGTCCTTGTACATATAGCTGGCCAGCACATCATTGGTGGTGGGATCCAGCTGGTCTAGCGAGCAGGGCGTAACCTCCAGAACAGTGGGCAAGCTTACGCTAGACCAGTGGTACTTGTAGGCATTGAAGCGCTACGGGGATTTAGTTTTAAGAGCTTAACAATTTCTTGGGCTTTAAATAAGGGGCGTTTTAACGAACCTGAGCATTTTTGGGCTTGTCGGCAAACTCCTTGTAATATTTTAATATCGAGGTGAGTATGTCATTGCGGTATTCCGAAGATAATTTGATCGTATCCAGTTTCTTATCTTTCTTGATGGTTAGCACAAACTCATTGGGTATCTGAAAGCAAAATACAATTGCTCAATAGCTTATTACGAGAGAAGTCCTCGGTTCGACTCACATTTGAAGCCTTGGAGGGTGCCGCCGCCACGATGTCCGAGTAGGTCCATCGGTTGGTCAGGTCAAACCTGTCCGGATTGTACGTGGAGATGCCGGCCGTACCGATCGAGAGAATGCGCTTGTATTTGCCTTTCCACGAGTGCTTCGTTACCAGGAAGCACTCCAGGTCGACGTTGTCCTTCGGCGGCAGCATCGTTTCTAGCAGCGATTCCAACTGTTTTCGATCCACCTAGTCAGTCGTGTAGAGAATCAGCCTGTGGAAACGAGAGTGTGGGAATTGGGCAATCAGGGCTTCGGCAGTGCAGCCACAACTGAAAATTTGGGCACACAGCTGATTCATCCACTGCACGGTGGCGGTTGCTAATATCCAATTGACTTGCCCCCGACTCATAAGCACTGATTAATTAAGTTGACTGGCCCGGCCACTTATCAGCAGAAGTGCCAACGCCGCCACGGAGAACCAACAAAGGGCCCCGAAAAGGGGGAGTAAACGTGACGACGATTGTGGAATGCTGCTGCTGCGGTCCCTCAGACGGAGCCCGCTTAGCGCCAAGTATCCGGCTACCAGGGGGCATAAACGGGGCACCAACTTTCGCAGTGGCTCACCTGAAGTGTTTAACACATTTCGCTTGCTTTTATTGTTAACTATATCTTGTACTATCTTCCGTTTGCGGATTTTTGCAATAAACAATTTATCAGCAACAAAGCTAATAGACCAGTGTGACCGCCGTTAGTACGCTAAAATATACCAGCTAACTTTCAGATAAATACCAAAATAAACAGCTTTATTTGGTAAATATACTGTGATCGATGACAATATATACCGCAGTTGCCGCTATGAAAAGTCCCAGACAGAATAAATACCAAAATAGTAACGGAATTAATCGAATTGGGGAGAGCTTTTCAAAAAAAATTATAACAAATATTCAAATAGAAAATATTAATCAAAATGCGGTTAAAGGTAAATAAAGTTTTCTATAATACAGCACATTTGTATTTTATACAGTTTTCATTTAATTTTTATGTGGGAAAATATATAATAAGAGGGGTGAACACTTAGAAATAACATTTAATAACATTTTTTCTTACCAAATAATTTCAAGATAAGCTTTTATACACAGTTTTATTTTTTTTATTAGTTTTTTTCAGTGCATTTTAAAATTATTTTAAAAAATCATCTAGATATACCAAGTATTGTGGCAATATATTTTATTATTGTTGTATTTAAACAGCTCCTTTCGTTCCTGGTAGACTTAATATAATATAATTATTGTTTTCAAATACAAATCTCGATGTCAGCACCCAATAAAACACTCCCAGCTTAGCTTAACTACCATTAAAAACTTTATTTCTCATTTCGTATTGCATAAAACGTACGTATTGTTATCTAAATGCAAATAAAGATGGCAGAGTGTGTTTCCATGTGTGTTTGGGTGTGTGTAATAATTCCAAGATAAAACAATCTCGCCAGCAAAGGCGGCAAATAAAACCAACAAAAACAAGAACACGGCACGACACGGATTCGTATTTTACACAAATGTAGAATGCTATGATGCGGATGCTGCCCTCTATCTCTCCGGCTGATCCCCGCGATAATAATGATAATATTAATGGTGTGTATACGTAGGTAAGTTTTATGTGCTATGTGCCACGACGATATAAATTCACGCACTGGCCCCGATCTCGATGCAACAATGTAGACGAGGAGTCTTATCACTCAGCTCGAGGCTGGGCGGGGTGTTAAAGATATGACAAGTGATAGATGGGATGGGATGAGATGGCCTGGGATTAGGGAGATGCTCGAATGATGAGGCTGAGTCTTAGACAAACGTTATGCTGAAACCCTAAGCATAGTTATCGCTATCTTCTAACAACATGAACATGGAGGGGACGACATTATATAGGCACATGGCGTTTCTGTCTTAGAAAACCGCACGTGGACGCGCTCAGACTGGGAATGGGTAATTGGATCGCCGCACCTCGGTCCCAGGTCAGCAGGAACACTTGTTCTTGGCATCCGATCCGGCCCCGTCGCCCGTGCTGTTCAGGTTGAACTTGTCACCGTCAGCCAGATCGGCAGTTATCAGCTTATCGTTGATGAGTATCTGGGGTTTACATGGAGACAGGGGAGAGATTAGCTGGGACTTGGATACGGATTAGCATGGATTATTACCTTATTCACGAGAGCACGGGCTGCCTCGTCGATGTTGATGTTCTCCTTGGCGGAAGTCTCAAACCAGCCGGCAAATCCGTTCTCCCTCACATACTCATCCATCTTCTCCGGCTGCGTTATGATGCCCTGCTTCTCCTGATCGCACTGAAAAGAAAAATAGGAAGAATTAGCACAACTTTGAAGCTATCTATATAGGCTTGAATCGTTTCCCTCTTTAATTGTAAAGGTATACATTTTTTCTACCAAAATACCCACCTTATTGGCCAGCAGGATGCACGGTATGGGACTGCCGTCCGGCAGCTGCACCTTGGAGTCGAGGTCCTCCTTCCACTTGCTCACGCAGTCGAAGGTCCCGCTGCGCGTTACATCAAACACAATAAAGGCACCCACCGCCTCCTTGTAGTACACACGAGTCATGTTGCCGAACCGCTCCTGGCCGGCAATGTCCCAGAGCTGCAGGCGCACTATCGTGTTGGCGTCCCACTGGAGCACCTTTAGGGCAAAGTCCACGCCGATGGTGGCCCGGTAGTTCTGGCTAAAAAACTGGTGTACATAGCGCTTGATAAAGGACGTCTTGCCGGTGCCCAGTTCGCCGATGACTAGAATCTTGTACAGATGTTCGCGCTTCTCGCTGGTGGACGTCATAATGGCCTGAAGTAAAGGATTGATATGCGGTTTTAATAAGGATATTGCCTTAAAGCTTTTGCCAGTTAAAATAATCTTTTAAGCGGAAAATTCACTTTTCTTCAGATATTAAAATAAATATTTATTTCTACGTCACATTATGTTAACTACTAAGTCTCTGTTTGCACTATGAAACCCTTCCTTGGATGGTCTGTGACCCTCCTAGCTCGAGAATCTGTACTGCACACTTTAAGGCGCAGTAAACGGAGTTTTGGAATAGCCAGACCTTAAGCTGGTTATTATTTACACCTCTCTGGTCTCAGCCACGCGCTCTCCTCTAGCCGCTTGCCAATTCAGACTGAGATTTGTTAGTTGGCGAGGAATTACCCCCTTGTGCCACCCGCGCAGTTGAATGACACTCTCACCAACATAGACACACATCCAAGCCAAGGGAACCGAGCACACCGATGCGCGACACGACTCGGCACTTGTGGGGCTTCTCCGCTGGCGAACTACTAAAGTGGCGGGGCGACACCTTACCGGTTCCATTTCCTGATCCATGGTCAGGTCACCGAAGGCCGGCATGGGCTTGGCACTCTCTGGACCGCTGGCTTCCGCACCACGCTCCTCGCTGTCCGGCTCGGAACCGGAGTCCTGGTATTCACTAGCCACCGACTGGTAGTGCAGCGTCTCCCGCCTGCCCTCGATGCTGTCGTGGTCGCCGAGTATGAGCTGCTGCTGGGCAAAACTTAGCCGTCGGAGACTGGAATCGCTGAGCTCCTCGTTGGAGCTGGGCTGCTGGCTAGCGGCGGCGGCCAAGGCGGCTTCGTAAGCACTTAGTGGACTGCGCACGGCACTGCCCACGGCGAAACGGACTACGGGGGACGCGGAATTGCCAATGGTCTGGGCACTCTCCGCTGAGGATATACCGTCGTCGGCCGCTGGCAGGGATGTGGCTGATGGGTTGGATGGACTGGGGATCTGGAGCTGGAGGTCTTCCCCTAAAGGCTGGGGCTCCGAGTTCGCTGGATCAGCCAGCTGTCTGGCGTTGTGGCGGTGACCGCGCTGCTGCTGCTGCTGCATCAATTCCAGCTTCTTGCTGGATCCGCTCGAGGTGTGAGACTTCCGAACAGCTCCGGTGCCGCTGGCAGACTGAGACTTAACCACCTGAACCGCCGGCTGGACACGACTGGGCTTCGCTGGTGCCCGCTCTCTAGGAGGCGTATCGCGCGTGCTCTCGGTGATAACAGGCGACTCTCTCTCGGAGCTCTTACTCTGGGGCTGCTTCTCTTGCAGCTGCTGTGGCTGTGACTGCTTCTTCTTGGCCACCACCAGCTTGGTGGTGCGGGTGGTGCTAGAGTCTCGAGTTGTCACCGTTGTGGTAGCGGTTTTCTTCTTTTTTTCACCAGCGGCGGGTGTCAGGTAATCCGTGTCGCTCCTGGGTCGACTCTTTCCGCTCTTCTTAGCTGGTGTTGGAGCTGGCTCCACCTTCTTCCCGCTGATGGTGATCTGCAGGGTGCTGCTGCCCGGGGAGGAGCTGGCGGTGGCGGTGGCTGTGGGTGCCAACGAGGGTGTGGATGAAACTTCCAGCTGCTCGACGCTGAGGTCTTCGCTGGTGGCCAGGCTGTGGGGTCGCACCTTGGCGGTCTTCCCAGTCTTCCGAAGACCACCCAAGAGCAAGCGGCGAGTCAGGCTCTTTTTTTTGGTCTTGGCTAAGGCACCGCTGTCCGCAGAGATGGAGCTGGCCACATCCGCCAGATCGCCGGGGGATTCCTCCGCCTCCTGCTCCTCCTCCTCCTCCTCCTCGGCGCTTCTCGTCCCTGCCCTGTCGGCGCTTCGGTCTGCCTCCTTTCCCCTCTTGGCCTTCGGCTTGGAGAGGCTGCGTAAAGCCGCAGAGAATCTCGAACGGCTCTTTATCTTGCCGCTGGCTTCCACCTCCTCCTTGGGGTCAGCACCCTTATCACTTAATTCCTTCTCCAGTGTCACCGAATCCACTCGCTTTATGGCTTTTCCCTGCTGACCTTCCACGTGGGGCATATTTTCACCTGGGGCTGATCTCTGCCGCTTCTCCAAGGGTTTCCATTCGCTCTGAATTTCAAATCTGATCCTGATCGCGATCCTTGGCGTGGGGGGGACTGGAGTCCTACAGGCTTTCCGGTGACCGCTGCGCTGACAAAACGAACGCGCACTGAAATCCCCAAAGCCGCCGTGTAGGCTTTTATAAATTTTAATCCGCCCCGTTGGCACCCGCCGCCTCGTACCCCCCTGTTTTTGTTTGTGGTGAACGGTTTAGCATTACAGTTACGAAAAAATCAGCTAAAACTGGCCAGGCGCACTTACCAACACTGGCTGCCTGGGGTCTGGCCTGGTCGCTTGCGAAATGAGCGTGAGAAGAGCCGGCGGGCCTTTGAATGCGCCGATTGAACGCCGGGCAGCCGCTTATCAAGCAATCTCCGGACAAAGATTGACCAGTGTCCAGCGGCGGTCGGCCTGCAATAATGGCGGCCACTTGTCCGGCTGGCTGACTAGCCCTGATCCCGAATCACTGGGCTCTGGTCATTGGGATCAGGGTGATGATGAGGTGATGTGTGATGTATGATGGCTGATGCCCGATGACTGCTACTCAATCATCCGGCACAGTCAGTGGAGCAGGGCAGTGTCCATTTCTGGACCTGACCCAGCAGCACCTACTTGGTAGCACCTACTTGGTACTTCAGCCCCACGCTCCATTGCACTTGGCGGGCTTCCTTTAAGCTGAGGATTTGCCGCATCAACTTGTCCCAAAAGAGTCGGCATTAAGTGGGCGACACATCAATCTGGCGTCGGGTTGGGTTGGTGGATCGGTGGCTTGGATGGCTGGTGGGCTGGATGTATGGGTGGTGTCTTGGCCGATTGTCGACTTACTGCTGCGACGTGACTATATAGAATTACGCTTATTACAAAACGTGGTTAGCCGCAGTGCAGAGAGCAGAGCGGCGACAGGGAAAGAGAGCCATGTCGCCTGTATAAGATTACACCGAGTAATAACCCAAAAGGCGAACACATACTAAGTTCAGTATTTAGCAAGATGTATCACATATAGCCGAGATATACGGAAGTTGACTCATCTGATTATAGATAACCCCAAACAGAACGCTTTGTGGTTTCATAGAGAAAGCGGATACTTAAGTTCCCTGCTTCAAGTTCCTGGTTCCATTTAACTTTGAGTATTGACTCAGAAGTTGGTTTTCAGTTCTAAAGATGGGAATATAGTTTACTACCAATATTAATGGCCAGGTTTCCAGGAAATCAAGAGCTCTCACATATCCATAAGCACATTTCCAAATCCAGGACAACCGCTTGCATAATTTATAGGAGATTAAAGCACACACATTCCACCAACCTAAGAATTCCAGTCGGAGGAACATGCTCTCTTTTAAATACATATTTTGTGTGGAAGTGGAAGCCGGCAGCATTAGAAATTCACTTTCGCACAAATGTCGAACGTGAAGGAATTCTTTTAGAGCCTGCAAATGTTTACACGCTATAAAACGAGTTCCTGGCCAGCCATTACCCCGACGACCCCATTCCGAACAAAAGCCACACGGATGCCCGATGCCTGGAGGCGGCGGAGTCCTGTGCCTATGCCGTAAATCGGAGACCGCAATGAAAATCACAAGAGCCTCCTCCATCTTCACGTGCTAGCCATCAAATGGTTTCATTCCCACACAGAGTAAAAGAGGTCTAAGCACGCGGCTGAGTTCCTGGAACGGAATGGAACCTCCTCCTGGTTGCATGCCTCACGCCAAGTGTCGAACCGAGAGCGATGTGGAGCAACACTTTTGTTTTTGTTTCTTTAATAGTTTGTGAAGCCGTATTTATTGCTTAACAATTTGTTTTCAAATGGTGTAATTTGAGAAAAACGTTGAATCGTTTGAAGGAAGCGTGCCCCCTTTTTGTCGGCGCCTAAGAGTATGCAATAAATGTTGTTCTACAAATGTAGAAAGTAAATTAAGGTCGTCTAGGAATGAACATACAATAAAAATACAAATCAAATGCATTATGACAGCCAGCTAAGTTTAAGGAAATAAATATTATTAATTAAAAAAAGAGGGAACTTTATACAATTTTAAGTGGCGCCGCCATTGGGTAATACAACGAACAAAAAGGAAAACTTGGCTTTTTAAAGATTTTACATATGTAATTATTAAACGTAGAAGAAATTTACGTATTTAAAAATACGTATACGTAAATCTTACAACTAATTTTAAAGGTGAAAAATAAGATATCAACTAATATAAATATGCAAGAATATATTTAACACCTTAAACCCCTTTTATTTAAAACCCTCACAAATCACCGCATTGTCTTCATGTCAACGTGGACGCGATATATAAATAGTTAATGATGGAATTTCCTGGGCCACACACACCTCGGCGTATGCGTGATTTCATGTGACTCTCCTCCGGTTAAAAGGCTTTACATATGCTTATCAGTTTGGAACGCAGGCAATTGTCATGTAAATGCAATCTCTGCTCGCGAAATAAAAAAATTAAATCAACAATAATAATAATCCCGAGTGCATTGCCTTAGCCAACGATGCGCAGAGCGGGTTTCGTTTTGCGATTGATTGCATAAGGAGGAGGCTGCTATCCGCCACGGAGACATCAATCCAGATCCCTCAATGGACTCTGCACACGCTACTTTGGCCTTACTACACAAATCGTGGAGTGCCAGCTCATATCTTATCACTCTATATAGTCAGTCAGGCAGCGAAAAACGGAGGAAAAGAGGAAAACCTGATTAGATTGTGGCCAAAAAAATGCAATGTGATTCATTGGGCGAAAGACAGACATGTGCGATGTGTAATTGCAAAGCGACAACAATTTAAATGTCGGGCATTAATTAAAGTCCCTCCCGCACTTTCGCTTATTCCACCCGCCCGTCCAGTAATTGACCTTAAAACGTGACGTCGTCAGTATAGCAAAACGGTAGCAGCCCTTCCAGTTTCCATTATGTTTCCCATTATAGTTTCCCAACGACAACGGATATCTATATCTAGCCAACCGGCAATCACTTAAGTAGCCTAACGAACACACCCACATATAGCCAGCCCCCGTACACATAGTATATCCATCCGTATCCGTATCCGTATATTCAAGTCTGTGTCAAAGCCACGAAGAGAGTGAAATTTGGTGGCATTGTTTTTGATTTTATCGGCTTGTTTACTGCTGAACATTGCTGGGTTCCAAATGTGGCAGCAATTTCAATTTCATTTCCATTTAATTGGTCGTTTGAAGCCAGGGAAAATGGCATTCAGCTGGTTGGAGATTAGACACACGCTGATTCTGAGCTACAAAGGGCGCCTGGGAGCCCACAAAGTGGGCGGGAAAAGGTATTAAACTGCGCATCGAGCTTCGGAATAATATAACTAACTACTCAACATTCCGGGCATCTGTTTCGCTCAGAAATCCCAGCTGGAGGGCAATGGGTTTATGCCTAGTTCTCCGAGAGCGACTTTGCGGCTAATGAGTGCGGCGTGCTGGCTGTGTTAACGGCCTGACAAGGCAAAATAATAGCGAAAAGCGTTGCTACACTTGGCCAACTTATTTTTGGGCATTCCCCCACACTTGCAAAAATATTGCTAACAATTCGGCAAATTCAGTTTATTGCATAAACTGGTATTGAATTAATTTTAATAAGTCACCGATACCTATCACAAAAACCTAAAAAACAATAATTTAACACTCACAATCTAGCGAAATTTAAATATTAAAATAATAATAAATATTGAAAGAATAATTTGTGAAAATTATAAATATTCTTAGGATCAAGATTCTGTGTTACCAAACTTAAAAACATTTCTTTGGATCATAAGATATTTGCGGAATCATTTCTGATTTGAAATCTGATATGGAAATCAATGGGGTTCAATAATATTGGAATGTTTACAAAATATAGAATATCCATTTACTATAAAATGTTGTTTTTAAGCAAAGCAAATACTATTTAGAAGAGCATATAAAATGAAATGGGTTAAAAATTTAAATCACATCATCAAATGGCTTTAAATTTATCCAAACCAATTGCTTTTTGGTTTTCTTAAGTGTACTTCCCCTATTTTATTTGTGGGATTCGCGGTACTCACTCCGTTGTGCAGGTAGCCGTTGTTCCGGTTAATGTCCATGTTGCCCCGATTCCCCGCGGGCATCTCCGCCTCCAGTTGCAGCGCCTCAACGGCGCCTAGGTCCAACTCTGGCTGGGATTCGGAGTACGCCGGAGTGGCACTGCGCAGCGAGAACTGCGAGGAGGTGAGCGGCACCGTAACCGGAACCGGATCCGGAAGCCAAATCTGTCGGCGCTGGAAGATGGGCGACTCCTTGGCGCTAAGGGCGCCCAGAGAGCCGGTGCTCAGCGGTCGATGCTTGTGCTCCACGGGCAACCGATCCTCGCTGGGTTTGCCGAGATCCTTGGCCAGATATAAGCAGCGCAGGCAGGAGCAAACGTGCTCCGTTAGATGATCTGCGGACTTGGTCTTGGATGGAGCTAGTTCCAAAGCAAAGTCGCAGAGGTTCCGGCGTCCGGCAGAGGTCGAGACAACGCTGCTCCGGATGACGCTGGTTGCCATGCAGCGACGTGCGTGGGCGATCTGTTCTTTGGCCTCTCCGCGGGTTTATCACACTCCGGCCTAGTCAAGGTCATTCACACACGCGCGTTATCTATGCTGCCTCCTCCACTCTGTTTGTCCCGCTCTCGCTCTTAGATGCCGCAGGGCAACATGTGGTCTGTGTTCTAGCGGTCTCCTTCGCGCACTCGACGACTAACGGTAAACAAAGCACTGTCTGCACTTGAACTTATCTGAGAATTGGTATTTATTTACATATAAATTGACGAATTTCACTGCTATATTAGGTGCTATCGCGACGTAGCTGCCTGGCTGCACTCTGGAACGGTTTGTTGAACTCGACCGTTGCACTTTTTTGGACAAATTGTGCACTCGAATCGTTTTGAAACTGGTTTTACAATGTCCAATGCAAATGGAGCCAGCGACCACTTCACTTCTTGCCCAAGACTTAAACGGTCTTTTGTTGTGTGTTTTTCCAGCAATTTGGGCGCTAATTCTACGACCCCTTAATTAAATTCACACACGTTCGATTGGCGGACACGCAAAAATACGCAAACAACAACAATTCCAGCGGAGACGGTGCAGACCAACAAACAATTAATTACAGATATCGTCGTCCACGTCCGAGCTGCAGTAATTCCAATAAGAAACTGATTCGGGCAAGTACTTCGGTTAAGCTCGGCACCCGAATGAAACCGAAAGCCAGTGCTGGTAATTTGTTAGCTGTTTTGGCGGGGAAAGAAATTAAAACAGGCAAAATTATTTGAAAAAAAAAATCCTTAAAAAAGATTAGTTATAAATATTATAAAAATCGCCTTTTTAAGGGTTTCACATCACAGGCTTAACTTTTCCCGCAAGATATGTTAAAAAATAGCTAGATTTGACGGGAAAAATTCGGAATTGCCAACTCTACTCGGCATATGGATGAAACTGAAAGCAAGACAGCTTTTGGTTAAAGCTTTGGGGGCAAAATGCCGTTAAACGGACTCAGATTTTAGGCGGCATTAATTCAAATATAGTAAAATACACACTGATTTGCTGCTTCTTAAAGCTTAAATAGATTTTAAGTATTATTTTGTTAACAACTTTTAATATTATTTAAAGTTGTACACAATTTAGATATTAAGATTTAAACAAAAGTTATAAATTAAAAAAATAGCTGATGTGGAATGGGAATAAGCTTAAATTAAAATTATTATTACTACCAAATAACAGTAGTTTTAATGCAAACTTAAAAATGTGACCATGCATTTATATACAACGCTTATGTCCCCTATATAAAAAAAAAAATATTTCAATCAACACACTTAATTTTTCTTATAAATAATAATAATAAAAATAACCACTTATAAAAGAAAACCACATTTTTCACATTGTTAACAATTTGGTATATTTACGACTAAAATATTATGACTACGTGCCACAAATCACATTTTAAGTTTAGCATACACATGGCTTTTCGTCGAAATCCCTTTATAAAATCCTTACTGAAATCCCGCAGGAACGCACTTAGTGTACTAGTAAAAGCTGCCCATAACGATCTAGGGCACCGTTTAACATCCACCGAATTAAGCTTACAACTGGAAGAGCAGTTGCACATGCTCAACACGATAGCAACTGCTCCGCTGACTACAGACGCATCTTGAAGAATGTCGCCTCTCTGAGGTATTTTTATATCTTAAGTAACTAGGAGGAATCCTGGAAGAAAACAATCAAACGTCCGCTTTCTGAGCCTCCAATTGCTTCCTCCTTTCCAGCAGGAAATGCGACACATTCTCGTACACCAGGAAGGTGATCATGCAGGCGGGCACCACTCGGGCTAGGCTCGGCTTGAGGCCCTTGTAGAAGCCGCCGATGCCCTCGAACCTGCAACGAGAACGAAACACAGGGATGCTGGTTAGTAGATGTGGACCAATGGCTATAACTACTTACAGTACGCGGGGCGTTGGCTGTTGTGGTTTCAGATTAGCAAAGAGATTCTGCACAATATGCGGGTTAAGGAGTGAAAGATAAAGGAGCGGAAGGAGCACGGACTACTTACTGAAGCTGCCCTTAGCCCTTGGCCAAATTCAAAATGAAAAGACGCTGGTTGGACGCGCTGTCAGTGTTTTTGTTTGATTTAGTTTCTTTCTTTCATTCTTTTCCTTTCGGATACTGCCATCGTCGTGGCATTTAATATAGGGTTTTCTAGTTTCGCATTATTTTCTTGATTGGATTTGATTTGTTTGGGATTTGTTCCACAGAGCTTGGCTTAGTTCACAATGCGTTCATATGCTTATTTACATAAGTGTCAAGGTTTATCCTTATATTTATAAACCATTTGCAAAATTATGAAGAATCTTTTTGCCAAAACGAAATTTTGTGTATCAACTAAACAGTAGACTTGTGCTTCAACACTGCCAAGCCATTACAAAATAAATAATTTAACTAAACTATGAACTAAAATGTGTGGGTGTTTTCTTCGGATGAAATGTGTGTGCAAGAAATGCGACTCTGAAATTACACTTCGTGGGCAGAGGCACCATCACAACTAAGTTACTTTCAAAGTGTTATTATGGGCGTGGGATGTACAATAAACTAGCTATGGAATTATACTTAGGACTAAGGTATGGTGCTACTCAAATTACAACAATAATACAGAATAAGTTCTTGTCATTTTCTGCTATGTTAGGTGTAGCTGCACATCATCGGCGGAGGAAGCTAGACAGATTCGTGTATTCTAGGCGCTTAGCTTAGCTTAAATTCTTTATCAGATTCTAGATTCTAGGCTCTAGTCGCTATCTGTATGCGTGTAATACTCCATCTAGCTGGTCAGCTTCTCCCAGATCAACATAACCATGCAGATGTTGGGCGTGACGTGGACCAGGTAGGGCACCAGACCCTTATAGAAACCGCGCATGCGCTCGTACCTCCAAGTCTGTTTAATGCAGTCCCAGGTGCCACTGTAGCGATGGTGGTGGTCCTGCAGGCGGGCCCGCACTACTTGGTATGGGTAGGTGGCAGCCGCTGCGATCAGCTTGGAGACGGCCGCAAAGGCCAGGTACTCGGTGGTGGCCTGTGGGATGGAGAGGGAGAATATATATATTAATGGGGCGTTCGGTATTTGCTGAACGGCTGCCAAATCACATGCAGGGACGTCATAACAGTCGGATATATATTCAGCTTCCTGCACAGATGTGGTCATTAATATAAGAGCACGTAGTACGTTTATAGTTTCTCGGAATTAGGTATAGAATTCTCAAGATGTTGATTTCTTATGTTTGTTTTGATATTTCTTTCTCTTTTTGCTATAATTCTGACCACATGTGTTCACCCCCAAATTGAGTATATATCCGATGTGTCAACGCCACGCGCAGATCATCACATGACTGCGAATGTATACATGGACACCGCCGCGTACTCACCAGCTTCGTGTCAATGGGCAGCTTGCGGTACTCATTGTAGGCGTTCTTCAACTCCTCGTAGGTCATGAACTGGATGGCGCCGTGGGAGACGCCCAGCATGCCGGGCACAAACCCGCGGTACAGGCCTCGCACTCCCTCCGTCTTGTAGATCTCGGCCAGAGCATGGATCACACCCTTATATCCGGCACTGCTGGCGGCATCACACTGCAGGCAGAGCCGCGTCTTTACCACCCAAATGGGATTGGTCAGTATCAAGGTGAGGGCTCCGGATTCGGCAGCAGCCAGCATGTGCATGGTGGGACCCAGGGGCATGGTAGTATTGCCGCCCTGAATAAACGTCTTGATGGTGTTGTAGCTGGACGACAAAATGTACTTAGTTAGTTTGAGAAATCCTGTGGAAAAAAGCAGAGAGTACTTACAACATAAAGTACAGGCCCCAGGAGGATCCAGAACCCCAGATATTGGGAGTGACGCCCTTGTAGAGTCCACGGAAGCCTTCCTGTCGGAATATGGTGGTGAAGGCACTACCAAGTCCCCGGTATTGTGGCACGGTCGCCGTCCGGCCATCGTTCACTGCAAGTAGACAATCGACACACGCTCGTAAATGATGATTAACCAGTCTAGACGTTGTTGGGCAACCTTCGGCCGAGCTGGCACGATTATGGAGTATGGATACTGGGGTACTAAAGGGCTTGGGTAATTATATAGGGGTCGACGTCATTCTGGATTGTCCATGGTACATACAAGGCAACTGTACGCCCCGTTGGGGAAATCAGTTGTTGACTCCAATGGGTCCCGGGCCCGTGGCCTAAGTTGTTTTCGCCAAAAATCATCAGATAGATAGCGTTAATTGCCAGCGGATGCGATAAGCAGCGGGTAGAGTCGAAAGCGAGTTCTCTACATGTGTACGCGTCCATTAGCAGCTGCTGCTTATGGCTGCTATTTATATTAGACTACATATTCGTATATATGTGCGTAATCATGAGATCTGGCCTGACAACAGACCCCAACCGACGCAAGAAAGGGGCTCGTCGTCTTCGCTTGCCTCCATTCCTGGGCTATTTTTAGCTGCCCCCTCAGGTGTGACCTTGAAACGAGTCTGGACCCGGGCTGAGACGGGGCTAACCAACTAGTCTGTGCCTAATCTGAACGGGACTGGGACTTGGCTGGGGGATATCGGGGGATCGCAGTGGCTTTGGACGCAGAGTAATGAGTTTTTCGACATGCACTCGATATGGTCGCCGCGATAAGGTCGCTCGCTGGCTAAGTGGTGATTCAGCACACTTCCCGCTTGGCAACAGTGGGAACTCGTTTTAGCTGGTGCTGGTAGCTGGCGCTTTAGCTGTAACTGTGTGCCACATAAATCGGACACCAGTTGCTGCCGCTGAAAGTTGCCGTTAACAAAGCCAACGCAATGTACAGTCAAGTCAAGTGGTCACGTGATTGGAAAAGAGCAGAGCAGAAAAAGCCCACGAAAAAAAGCAAAAGCAAGATAAACGGGTTTCGTGTTTGGGCCACAAGTGCGTCATCGCTAAAAAGGCCTTGCGCAAGTCAATAGAAAACAGCTGTTGAAATATCCCACCGCCAGTAGGAGACTCAAGGAGATCCACCTAAGTGGAATAACCTAGCGCTGGCTTCTCTAAATGTAAATCACATTCCTAAGACTTCTCGTCAGAATAGCTCTTATTCCAGAAGACTTCCCCAGAAGATTCAAGAAAGCTAGAGTCGCGGGTTTCCTAAGCTTGTGCTTGCTTATCAGCTTACAAAATTTCGCATGGTGTGATTTTTATTCGCATAAACAACGCGTGTGGTTGTTATTGTTTACTGATCATTTTTCTGGTGAATTTACATATTCACTTTACGGCACTGGCTCTGTGCTTTTAGCTGATCCGGTCAAGCAAAAAGCAACAACAATATTTAATAAACAAGAAACCAGCTCCCCCTGCCGTTGTTGTTGTTGTTGCAATAAGTGTTGTTTTGGTATTTTGAACCAGGCTATACGGAAATATTGTACACGTAATTTGCACATGAAGTGCAATCGAGGACAAAGATATGATTCAGATTCCGATTCCGAATCAGCACATTATAGTTTTTAGCTAACGACGCATAAAGACAAAGGCCTCTACTATAAGTCAACAAACATAACTATCTGTATCGCAAAGTTCAGATAGTTAATATCGATCTTTGGCCGAGACGGCGTCATAAAAAGTAAAAGCGAGTAAACAAACACTAAAACTGCTGCTAGCAGATTTCCTCCTCGTGCCAGGAATTTCTAGATTAGACTAATTTGAGTGCTCGCTTGACGCAATTGTCAACAAACTAATAAATTATTTTTGTGAATAAAAGAAAATACGTTCACGTGCCCCTGGCCGCATTAAAGTTTGGCTTTTACATGCAAAACTCTAGAGCGCGTCACTGTTCTCATTCGCGCAAGCGTCTCAAATTTTCCATGGAAAATTTCCTTAATGCAATAAGCAAACAAATCGCGAACACAACGCCAGTGCAAGTGCAACCAAGTAATCTGCAGCCAGACTGGCGACGCCATTCTCCCCGAGTCCCTGAGTCCCCGATCCCCCGATTTCCCGGCACGTGCCGAGCAGTTCTGCACGGAAACAAATTGGGATAGTTTCGGAGCTCAAAATAAGTTTTTCTTGCATTTTGGAGTCTTTTTTTGATGTGGGGTTTACTTAAGAATGGAAAATATGGAAGTGGAGACAAAGTATTGATCATTTTGAATCACAAGACTACAAGATGTATGTTTAATTTTCAATATTTAAAGCATTAGGATTAGTGTTTACTGAAATATTCCTTGGAAATTAAAAACTTGAAAAATTGTTGGATTATTCTGGAGAATATTCAAGTTTAAAGTTAAACCAACTCGGACAGATATTAATTAAACCAAATACACAAAATTCCAGTTATTTTTGACCATGACAATCCAGTCTAAATGACGTCTCTCTGTTGACTAACTTATAGATACCAAACTAAAGGTTTTTTCCCTGTGCAGCTAGAGAACCCCCTCAAATGGATGACTCACCTGCGAATCGGATCTTGATCAAATCCAGGGGGTGTAGGATCAGCGTGGACGCCACACCGCCGGAAACTCCGGCCACCAAATGCTCGTACTTGACGTGGGCGAAGACGTTGAACTTCTTGGGACTGCCCGAGGCGGTGGCTTTCATGGTATTCATTGTGCTGATTGCTATATGGGGGAGGGATCTTGTGCTCTCGTTTCTGTATTATTGTTGTAGTTGCTATCACTTGGTTGTGCGATGCGACGCGATGCGATGCTTGGAAATTGTACTAAATCTACGTGCTATTTACACTCTTTGGCTCTTTGGCGGATTCGCTAATTGCAAATCAAAGGAAATCGCTCGCCGAATTCGTCTTGTTGCTAGGCGCACAGTTCTTGTTGGCGTTGCTGTCGCTGCTCCCCTGGTTGTTGTTGCTTTCGTTGTTTTCGCCGCTGCTGCTACAGTTGAAACATTTCTGCCTTTGCTTTGTTGTTGCCCAGCACATATTTTCACTCGTTTTCTGCCAGTGGAGAGACCAGTCGGGTTTGTATTTGTTGCTTAATTAAGCGCTCTTGCTGCTTCCAGAATGCTGACGAAATTCCCTCGGACGTATTTCTAATCGCTCTCCGATTGTTACTTTTGCTTAGCCATTCGTTTCTTATGTAATTCCGAATTTTGTGCGCAGCTTTCCTATTTTTTTGTGCTGATTAATAATTGCGGGCCTGTCTAGCTGCCAAGCGATGTTTGATTAGCGCACTGCGAGTTGTGTGCACGTGTGCAGTGGGAATTAAGTAATAGCTGACGGACCAAATGCGAACTGCTTTAAGCTCGGTGAAAAAACGAAAACAAACTTGTGGGAACTTCAGCGGATTCGGAGGAAATCTCTGCGCTGTGTGACCGTACGCGCGTGGCGGCGAAATACCACACCGAATTGTCTGGATTATGTATGGATTGGGTCTCCGCTAAAATATAGCAAAGTTTCCAACCATAATAAAATATTGTGAACTAATTTTATATTTTAAGTAAATATTAACTTTAAAATTATTTGTATACTAAATTAAATAGGCATGTTTACCTTCATTTAAAGCTAGTAATTTTAGGGTAGCTAAACAAGCATTAAATACATTTTTTATTATTGAATGTATACATTTTTTGATTTATTTCCGTTTCTATTTATAATATACAATACGATTAGAAGGGTTTCTCATACAACAAATTAAAAAAGAGATATTATAATTTAAAAATATATATATATTATATAAATTAAATAAGAGATATAAAATAAAGCGCTGCCTAGAATATGTAGCTGCGATATTTCCTATCTATAAGGGCTGTGTTTTGGATTCTCCTGAATGTTCCAAAGTGCGATGACTGTTTTATTGTTGATTTTATTGTCTGATTTCGCAACTGAATGTTTGGGTAAACAAACTTTACCCCGAAGACAATCCAATCACTTCATCTATGAAGTAGTCTGGAAGTGCTTGTTCACGTCCAGACGCCTGGAAAAGTATTCAACTATAGAAATCGAAGATAAGGCGGGTGTCTCATCACAATGTGTTGCATTGATTCATTTCTAAATAATACTCCACTAACTTTTTAATTGAATTACATGCACTCAGAAAAAATATAACTCAAAAAAGAGTAAGTAGAATATTATTTTCAAGCTATTTTTTATACCTATTCGACTCCTTCTGATATAAAGAATTCCTTTTGTTCCAAACTTCAAGACATTATTTTAATTGACTTCAAATCCGTTATACATTATTATATCCTTCAGTGGCCCTTTTACCAATATTTTATAAAGATTAGATTGTTTATTTTCTGTGTAGGATACTTGGTTATCCAATTATCAATGCTCAAGTCCATCGGTTACTTTGTGGTAGGTTCCGCGGCGATAAGATCGCGGGGAAGACACATGCCAGAGGACTGGTGGCAGCTCTCTCCCATTGGCAATAGATAGCGCCTCCTGAAGTGGCCACTCCTGGAGCTAATAAAAGGGCTGCTCGGAACCCGCCGCCTCACAGTGAACGCTGCAACGTTCGAAACCCCATCCAAAATGAGACTACTTATCCTCCTGACTGGTCTTTTGACCGTGGGCCTGGTGGCGGCAAAGTCCGCTCCAGGACGCATGGCCGCGCGCTATGACAACTTCAAGGTCTACGAGGTGGCCATTGAAACCGATCTGCAGATGGAGGAGCTCCGAAAGCTACAAGAGCACATCTCTGTAAGTGATAATGAGAGGACATATCGGTTGAGATAATAATGGATTCCCTTGAAGGTGCACTTTCTCAACGAACTGGCTGGACCCGGACGCACTTACGACCTCATTGCAGGTCCTATGTACCAGAGACCCCTGGAGAAGTCCTTGGACTACCTGGAGATCGTCTATAGAGTCATTGTTGAAGATCTGCAGAAGTGAGTGGTCTTTGAGTGGAACCTATATACAATATATACGATGCCTCTCTCGCTACAGATTGCTGGACGAGGCCTCCGTCGGCGATGACTCCCACATGGACTGGGAAACGTACCACAGCCTGGACACCATCTACGACTGGGTGGATCAGGTGTGCGCTGCCCACGACTACCTGGAGTGCAGAGTGATTGGCAAGTCGCACGAGGGCCGCGACATCAAGAGCGTGAGGCTGTCGAAGCGGTCGGGCAACAAGGCCATCCTCCTCGAGGGCAACATCCATGCCATGGAGTGGATCTCCTCGGCCACTGTCACCTTCCTGCTGAACCAGTTGGTCAACTCCGAGGATCCGGAGATGCAGCGCCTGAGCAAGGAGTACGACTGGATTGTGGTGCCGATGGTGAATCCGGATGGCTTCGTGTACACCCACGAAGTGGAGCGACTGTGGCGCAAGAACCGTCGTCCCAATGGACACATGAACACCACGGGAGCTTGCTATGGAATCGACATGAACCGGAACTTCAACTATCACTGGGGCGGTGCCGGCTGGAATATTGATGAGCCGTGCGACCACTGGTTTGGTGGGGAAAAGCCCAACACCGAGGTGGAGATCCTGGCCCTGCAGGACCATGTCAGCTCCTTCAAGGACGGTTACATCCGGTCGTATATGGCCTTCCATGCCTACGGCCAGTACGTCCTCTTGCCCTACGGCCACTCGAACACCGAGTTCCCACCGAACTACGACCAGATGCAGCGCATCGCCGCCGCCTTCTCGGATGCGGCTGCCGAGGTCTATGGTTCTACCTTCACCTACGGAGCTAGCGGCCTGCTGAACTGTGAGTTGCTTGGGTTCTCTCCTTACAAGGATTAATCAATGATATATCCCCTGTAGATGTCGTTTCTGGAGCTGCCAAGGACTGGGCCTACGGGGTGAAGAAGATCCCATTCACCTGCACCGTGGAGTTGAGGGACCAGGGCACCTTTGGCTTCTTCCTGCCCTCCAACCAGATAACCGAGGTGGGCATCGAGGTCACCGCTGGACTGAAGGCCCTGGCTAACAAGGCACAGGAAGAGGGCATCTTCGATTGAATTCGATTGTGTTGAATAAATATATCAAATTATATTTATTTAATTGAGCATTCAAAATTGGTTTGAAACAAAGCTAAATTTGATTTGTAACGATTTTATAGGTTCCAAAATAACACACGCAGGGCTTTTGGCGCCACTGAAGAATGTGTAGATATCATGTAAAATGTAGTTTGCCCTGCAAAAATTTTACTTCTAAATAGCAATTAAAATGAATAACTATTTTATAAATTTATGTGGTATAAAATACATCTTTAAATATTGTATAATAGCTATAAATATTGGTACTAGTGTGCAGGCTTAGAGTTAGCCTAGAAAGAAACTGAACTTGTCTTAAACAATAGTAAACTCCATAAATAAGTGAAGTAAATTAAATTTGGTTCCTTGAATTGATAAAGACTATTTATTATCTACCAACTATCGTTTATTTTGGAACTTAATTCATAGCTAAACGTTCTCAAAGCTATGTTGCACATAAATTGACAGCTCTTTTCCATAAATATTAATGCCTCCTTTGCCGCGAAATTGAATTATAGAGCCGAAGATTGTTTTGCCAAAGCACAAAACACTCCCAAAATACTCCCCAAGTTAGCTTGCCCTATTAGGAGGTGAGTGTGGTAGAATTACTGCATCTGGTTATAGGCAAATTATGCCACGTGGCTGCAGTATCAATAAATATTTATTCTCCCGCCCCTGCGGCTGTTGCTGTTCTGGGAGTCCGGCAATTTGCACTGCGGCGGCAGAGGACTTTGTATCCCGAATTCCGTACTCCGGCTACCGGGCGAGGGGTAAACTTTGTGGCACGCTGCAAAACTTTGGCCAAGTGCAGCGGAATCCGGCAGGATGTGGGCTGGCAGGCCGGCAGGTTTGCAGGCAGGCAGGCTGGCAGGCTGAGGCTGGATCCGTGGCCAAAGTCGAAGCGAAAGCCAAAGCCATCAACACCAATGGGGCCAACATAAAATTCCTACTACAAAGTGGTTATTTTGTTTGAAGTAATCCGCAAGAAGTCGTTAAAACTGTCGTTGGCAGTGCTCCTAGATTGATGATGGTTTCACGTGTCCGCCGCCAGGATGCGCAGCCAGCAGATCCCTACCCGCATCCGCATCCGGCATGTGGCGGGTGTCGGGTGGCTCTCGAAGATGCATTAAAGGGAAAAGGAAGCTGATGCAAGGTCCGCATCATCCGGGGAAAGCGTCTCAATGGCTTTTCCTTCGCCTCCTTCAGCTCAGCTCGCCTCAATGCTTTGACATGGAAATGCTAAAAGTTCTGCGCTGAAGGAGATGGCTCCTTTGACACCTGATATGAAAAGGAGCCCGTAATCAAATATGCCTGGCAAATAAAATGCCAAAGGTGCCGGGCGTATCCTCGAGGAATTCGCTTGCTTTCCGCAGCCATTTTCAATTAACTTTGCCTGCGTGGGAAACTCCTCTCCGCGTTCTCATTCCCCCTCTCTGAGCCAAGGAGCTCCTCTCTCCCGATCCATCGACCTTTATGGCTTTTCCGTCACGTGGCAAGGGGCAAAGGTTATACGGCTCATAAAATGGCCAACTCATTATGCAAATGCCTGTTATACGATCCAAGCAAATACCATAAATCGGTAGTGTTATATTTATATGATCCAATTCGAATAATATCCTTCCGTTGATTAGCAATCTTCCTGTGAAATAGCCCTCCTCTCCTTATTCCTAGCTGCCAATCAGTGTGGCCGTTTCGGTCTTGGCGTGCTCAACCCACATTATCCTAGCAATTAGTAATGCCAGCCGAGGGGGAAGGGGCAGGGACCCTTTGTGGGTCAATATTGGCTGTAAATACTCTCCAGATTAGACTGAATAGCCGCTTCAAGTAGCCGAGAGTTGTGTAATTGCTGGCATTATTCGATAAGTGCTAAAAGTCGATTTGAAGCTGGTACTTATGTTGGTCATTTGAGGGCTATTTACTAATAATGGAAGAATTGCGTCACACAAGTTATTTAGTACTTGGTGGTAAAAGTTTATTTGGTTACTAAACATAAAGTTAAGCTAAGCTTGGCTCTTAACATATAACTTATTGTGGTTCTTAAAGAACCCTAAAATAAAGTATAAATCCTTTAAAAACGCTTTTAAAAAGTATGCTTCATTGAAGCAAAAGGGAAAAGGCAAGCCACGAGATATGACATCTCATGTTTTATCCGAATGAAACCTCTTACCAAATTGTCTGGCAAATCCTGTAATTGTTCCTGTGGCCCAATCCGAAATCCAGTACATAATCCCCCGTCCGAATGTTGTACATAATTAAACGATTGTCCCGACAGAAAGTGGAAAAATTACAAAAAAGACAGTCAGGTGAGTGCGGGTGTGAGTGTTTGGGGGCGGCGGGGTGGGCGCTTCAGTTGGGGAGTGCCAAACCGCAGACAAATAGCCGCTGGCCAGGGGGATGCAGCGGGGGCAGCCCACTCGCACACACGAAAGAGCACTAGACAAAACAAAACAAAACGAGTAGAAAGAACACAAAACGAAAGCGAGAAGACCAAAGCGGAGCGGGAGGGACGAGCCACACGCAAACTGAAAGTTGCTTGTCATTGAACCATGAACTGGTCACCAGCGCCATCATTCACTCACTCTCTCAGGCACTCGCTCTGCCCAGTCACTCACTCTACGCAGTCACTCACTCCCATTCACTCTGGGGATAAGGGAGTCGCAGCAGGAGGATTAAAGAAAAAGGGGAGGGGTGGGCGGAAACAAGCGTCACGTGTTTGTGAATTGCGCGTATTTGCTTATGCAAAAGGCCAGACCAGACCGGAAGGAAGGACGGAGAAGGGACAGAGGGAGGGTCCAAGAGAAACTGTTTGATTTAGACACTCAGAAAAGGACATCCTCTTTGGCTGCTATTAATAAATCTACATAATTCAGAGACTCCCTCAGCGGAGTTAAATAATAGATTTATGATGTATTATTTGAAAGCTGAACTCATGGTTATTTCTTCTCAGTGTGTTTCGCGAACTGAGAGCGAGTAAGCGAAATGAGCAAGTACTTAAATATTTATTCCCAGAATCTATGGCGCTCTCTTGGTCTCCTTTTTTCCCGGTTAAATATAATTAACGAACAAATAAAACTAGGACTGTTTTTCTTTTTTTTTGCATGCCCCCTATGATTAATGCCAGTTTAATGGCACTTAATTGATCTACATTGATTGATTGATTGACGGCCAGCGGGCAGCAAAATAACAGGGCCAAACCATAAACGCATATGGTCGAGGCGTAATCCTTAATTAGTTTACCGAAGCGAGGGCTTATCCTCTTATCTAAATTACACTGGGTCACTGGACATTATCAAGTAAGTGCACAATGCAAATACTCGAGAGCGAGTCGGGAATAGTCGCCGTTATTAAAAGAGCGTATACATATATAATGGACTCAACGGACTTTTGCAGGTTCGCTTTGTCCACTCCTTCGTTTGAGTGCACTGAGAGAGTCACCGATGCACTGGAATGGGATGAATATTTTTACTGCTTTTAAAATATCATTCGTATTTAAGAGGAGAGCTTCATCTACGTTTTTGAGAGAACCAAATATTTTCCAGTGTACGCAAAGGTCCAAATTGGAGTTGGCCCAGTATTTGCGACCCCTTTCGCACTGGTGGAAAGATATGGGGAAATAACGCAGGGCAGCTGCTGCTTTTACATCTCCTGGGACTGTGGCTGCCTCCTGCTTGGAGGGTTCCTCGCCGGTGCACACGGGGCGTATGAGTTATATATTTATTTTATCTCGTGCATGTTTGAGTTTCGCATTAAAATGCGCCCGCTCGAGCATAAAATGTTGGCCGTTTTTATTGAAATCGACATCATTAATGCGGGAATTATGCGAGCAGCATGAGACAATGGGGTGTGGCCGTGCTCCTTCTCCTCCGACTCCTGCTGCAGCGTTTAATCATCATCCACATGGGCGAGCTTTAAGTGTAACCATAAACTCTTGTTTTGAAACCGGACCTCGTATCGCCCGGCTGCCGCTGACCAACTGGCCGCTTATCGAAGGCACACTTCAAACAAATGGCACACCAACTGCCATTGTCCTGCTCTTGCTCCTGCTCCTGCCGCTGCTGCTGGAGCTGGTGTGGCTCCTGTCGATGGCAGGATATCGATACCGCAGACCACCGACCACCAACCACCGACCGTTGACCACACACGAGGCGGCTCACTCCGCCAGCTGCCTGATGTCCCGCTGCCACTGCCGCTGCCGTTGCCGTTGCTCGTATGTTTAATAGTTGGCCACAAGTGTGACCCGGCAATTTATGAATATGATTTTGGGGCAGGGGCCAACATGGGGCCGGGGCCCCTCAATTAATTGCCAGGGCCTGGTGACCACAGAAATTGATGGCAGTTTCCGAAAAGTTGCCGTCGCCGTCGCCAAACGGCGACAAATGTCAGTTGGCAGAAGGAATTGAATATCCGCCGGGGCCCAATGAACTTTGGCAACACTTTTGGTAATTGTTCGGGGGCTGTTGGCCGCGGCGGGAAGCCCCTGACCCCCGAACCAACGGGGAGGGGCCATGCAAATGTCGACATGGCAAAAGTTCAAAATTGCAACTGAAATTACGGCCATTGACAGGTAAACGACTTTGGCAAAGTTAACAAGGTCTGGCTTATTCCCATTTTCGAGCGAAGCATAAACTAAGAGGAGTCTAAATTATAGCCTGATTTGTTTTATATTTTTACCAGAATTCTACTAAAGTAGTAGTACTTTCATATAATTATATATGCTCTATTGTGGCGGAAACCAAGCGACCGATTGCAGCTGCAATCTGTCAGGATCCAAAGAGGATCAAGATCAACCCCAAAGGACAATATATCAAATTGTTTGGCAGCAGCAGCAGGATCAGGAGCAGGTGCTGGGCTCCCCTAACTCGATGCCACTCGAACTCGATTGCGCAGGCCATCAAACAGATTGGAACACGCATTTGCAGCATGTTTCGTGCCACGAAAGCTGCAATTAAGTTTTGTTAATTTTAATGAAGCCACCAGCCACCAGCCAGCAGTCACCAGCCACCAGCCAGCCGCATCTGCTCGGGCGGGGAGACCACTCTTGTACGGATTCAAGCAAGTCCAAAGCAATGCTCCAGGGAGCAGCTGCTCGCCGCTCCTCGCGGAGTTAGGGGTTGGGCTCCGCGCAGCCGAGGGTCCCGGACATGCGATCTGCCCGTCTTGGGTCCGCTTTTTCATCCATTTTAATTAAATACCCGTTGCACACGGCGACTCTGGGCGACTGGAGCACGATAGGAATCGAAGGGATCCGCAACCTGAAACTCTAGCGCAAAAAATACAAGTTGGAAAGCAGATGAAAATATTTAGATGGCCTGGCAGATGGTAGCCCCTTAATAGGGGTGATTATCAGGCCAAATCGGTTAAAGCCGTTGAATCAGTTGGGGCTACTCAAGAAGCAGGCTTAGAGCGGGGAAATTTGAATTAATAGGAGGATCTAGGCTTAAGTTATAGGCTTGGTTTTGGCATAATTTTAGTGGTAAAAACATTCCAGATGACCCATTAATATAATCAACAAACTCGATGCCTTTTGCCATTGTAAAGTGAAACTCTATTTAGATATATATTTATTTCCATTTTCTTTTCCCAATCAACTCCATTATCCCAGTCATCGTCAAATCGGAAATTGAATAACAAGCTCTTTAAATTTGATGAGCATAACTGCTACATTATATTGATTTTATTTCGTTACAATCTTTATGGTCTAAGGACACACACACAGCAGCAACTACAATATATAGGGGGGGAGGGGAGTGACCCTGGCAGGGAGGAGGAGGAGGGAGCTAAGCCAAACAAGAAATTGACTGTACTCAAAGCTAGACCAGCAAAGTTTACACTGTGTGTGCGTGGCCCCTCCCTGCCTCCCTGGGAAAAGATGACAAGTCAAGTCCTTTTGGCACCCCAATAAAATTCTCGCTTGGCCGTTTTTTTGCTTAACGAAGTGGAACTTTTTGCGTGCGGCGGCCGGCAATAAAAAAGGAAAATGAAGTGCG
Source organism: Drosophila pectinifera (assembly GCA_008042775.1). NCBI lineage: Eukaryota > Metazoa > Arthropoda > Insecta > Diptera > Drosophilidae > Drosophila > Drosophila pectinifera. Next base: position 34,509 of record VNKC01003081.1, read on the forward strand.
ACGCAACACAACAAACACAAAAAAATGAAATATAATAAGCGGGAAATGAGGGGCCACTGCGGTCCGGGCCAAAGTAAGCACGAGGCGGACGAGGGCCGCACTAATTGAGCCAATTCCCGCGAAGCCTCCAGGCTAAATAGCGATTTACACTGTCCACTGCCAACCATAATCCAGTCATTTGTCTCAAATCCTTTTTCCGCACGCACCTCCAGGTCCTGGCCGCTGGCTGTCAGCGTTTAAATTGCGGCTGCCAAAAACAAATGAGGGGGCGGCGTGGGCGGCAAGGCCCAGATGTCCTGCGGCGCAGTCGATTCATTTGGGATGCAACAATTTAAATGATTCCATGACTGGCCACCGCATGCAATTTGCCGCCTGCTGCCACATTCCCATTCAAGGACCTTATGCGTCAGGTATGCGTGTGTGTGTTTGTGTGTGCGGCAGTCCTGCGAATGAACAGCAGTGACTGCCGTTCAGTGTCCGCACTTTTCACATGGCGTCCTGTTCATATTTCATTCGCAATGACGCTGACAGGACAATGCGGTCCTGCATGTGTCCTGGCTGCCGTCTCACCACTCCCACCAGCGCCAGCATCCTTCGCCGAGGCAGCAAGGAGTGAAGCTGGACATCAGAGATGGCAAAGGACTTAATGTACAAGGTACTATAATTATATACATCTAATTATAATATAAATAAAATATATATAGTTGGAAGCAGATTCCTTTATAACTTTAGGAACAGTAAGGGTTGAAATTAAGGTGAGGTTTAAGGATGTCTGTGAATGCCTGAAGGTATATATATCTTTATAATCAAAAGAATCAGATATCTAACACTGATGATGATGCCCTGGCCAGGTTAGGTGCCTGTCTTTGTTTTTTTCTAAAAAATATGTAAAGATATGTTAAAATTAGATACAAATAATTAAATTATTACAATAAAGCATAGACCATATATAATTAAATTGTGTAAATAATTCGCATCACTGTTTGGCTTACATCGTCCAATATGCCAGCTAGCACACACTGATTCCAGCTGATGGAGTTGGCGTTGCAAGTGCGGTTGCAGGACCCCTTCCCTGGGCACACCTTGCCCCCGGCAGCGTCACCACTTTCGCATAAATCAAAAGTTCAGTGTCAACAAAAAAGTGATTTCTGTGTCAATTCTCCGTGCGTCCTTTGTTTTTTGCCACGCAATATTTTCCTTACAATTTTTCATAATTAAAAATAAATAAAAATCAAGCCACTTGGCAGTGAGCCCCAGATGGATGGATGGTTGCCAGCCTGGATTTATGGACGGATATGTGGAGCTGTGCTGGGCCCTTAAGCCATTGAAATAAATACAGGAAATATGCAGAAACGAAATGAATGCAAACCAAAGGAGCGAAAGGAAGCGGATAGGGGGAATCTCGGGCAGAAAAAGGACGAAAAGGGGGGGACTTGAGCATATGTTTTATTTGCAAACGGAAACAAGATGCTCGGGCGACCTGGCAGCTGTCTGCTGACTACTGTCGGCAATCCACAGTCGGAATCGAGTCGAGTCGGAGTCGAGAGTCGTTATCCTCGGCCGCCTTTCTTTTTAGCAAAATCGAACGGATGTGAGGGTAGGAAACCTCAGACAAACACACGCATTTCGCTCTGATCCTGGCATTTGTTTCCGTTCCCCCTCCTCCTCGGCCGGTAACTGGCAGCAGGTGATATGTATAACGATTTCCGGCTTATGATTTGACTTCCAATTGATGCCTGGGCTCTGGGTTATCTGGTTACCAGGTGGTTATCCCCACGGCAAGCACGACGAGCATAGCCAGGACCCAGCATCTCCTCATTATCCTGGCAGCTTAGTGGCTCTCGAATGATTGTAATGATACACCGCCCCACAGACCCGGAGTCTCTGACATTCCGGGGGTAATAAGAAAAGTTTAACTTTATGATTTCTTGCTTAGCGAAATACAACGAGGCGTATACTCGATGTGGGTCCTGCACAACTGCCAGGCGGTGTGCTGAGAGGGGGAGAGGAGTGAAATGGGTTCTGGTTACGGTGAGGGTGTGTCGGTGTGTGGCTGTGTGGGTGTGTGGGTTTGGGCGGCACAATAAAAGCGTAAAGTGACAACAAAGCGGCAAACAACAAAATAAATAAATCACAAACAAAAAGCAGAACCAGCAGCAGAGCTCCAAAATAGCACACCAAGGCAGAAAAACAACAGGAGGGAAAAATGTATACACAGGAAACAAATATTTGTTATATAGATAGGCTTATTAATATATAATCTAAACATATAGATATGTTATTAAAGAATATAGCTTATAGTACTCTCACTAAAACTTCAATGTATTAAATTCGTTTGGTAATGCAGACATATTTATGTAATTATTATATGTGAGAGCTTTATTTCTCTCTCTCCTCTCTCTTCCACGCTTTGCCCGCAATGTACAGATAAAAGATAACAAGAGAGTTTCTCCGAGAGAGTTTTTCTCTGAATACAATTAAGAGGAACGAGAGAGGCCCCTCTTCTTAGGACTTTAATCAAAAGAATAAACGGGTTAAGCCGAGTATACGAACTCTGATTCTTAGTAAGAAATATTTTAAGGACTTACCACTAGCATATATATATATATAATATTCTAAAATAAATTTTCCAGTTCACAAACTCGATCCTATGTTATTTATTAGTACTTGATCAGTTCTCTCAGTGCCCAAAAACAAGCTGGAAAAGAAGGCACACAAAAAGCACAGAACGAAACAAAGCAGAGCGAAACTTTTCTTCGTCCTTAGCTGGTTTTTGTTCTTTGGCACGCAATTCATATTTCCTTGTCCCAAAGAAAATGTTTCATATGCCCACAAGGAGGGGGATCAGTGGGGTGGATCTGGGGAGGAAGGAGCTAAGGCTAGACCTGGATGCCAAGGAGGATGGCTAAGTGGGGCGACGACCAGTTGACACAATGCAGCAACAAGGTGGGCTGGGCAAACAACAACGGAAACTTTTGTCATCCTTAGGCCAGCTATGGCTCCGGTTTCCCCAGATCTGGCTCCTACTCTTGCTCCTGCTCCTGCTCCTGCTCCTTCTCCAGCTCCAGCTCCTGCTGCTCCTTCTCCCATAGTCGCCGGCGACTTTTATTGTCCGAGGAGCGGTAAATGCTCCATCATTTTGCGCTCCGTGTTCTTTCGGTGTCGCTGCACGCTGGAATATTTGCGCCGTGCCATTGTTAATTTATAATGACGACCCGAAAAAAAAAAGGTTCTTAATACGTGCATGACTCCTGGAGTCATGACCTGTCTGCCTGCTGCCTGCTGCCTGCCAGCCTGCCAGCCGGTCATTAGAAGGGGCATTCCTGCAGCGACAGCAAATCACCTCCAGGAATGGAGCAATCGTCCTGAGGAGCGAAACCGACAAACGAAAGTTTGCATAAATTCCCCCAAGGAATTTACGAGCTGTAAGCCAGCAAAGTTTCAGCCTTCTCCTGGCTTTCCTTTTTATTTTCCCCCCTCGCTTCACTTTGCTTGACTTTACTTTACTTCTTTTTTTGTTAACTTTTCTTTCTTATGCGTAATTTACGATACAATAAATTTTGTCAAACATCTTTTCGGCTTTTGGGGAGCTCGTTTCTATGTGTTTGTGCTCTGTTTGCTTGATAAGCCATTAGTCAAAATGACAAACGCTTAGGTTGATTCAAATTGAAAAGATTTACGTGGCCGAAACAAAGCCGAATGCAGGCTCGAGTGCAAAGGAGTGAAATGCCGATAAGGCCCCGCACAGAATAAGGGGCTTTTGAGTCCTACATAATGTCTATATCCTTGTGTGTACGTAGTGTGTGTGCACACGCAGCCACAAGCTCCGCTTGTGTTTTTCGGGGAAAACCCTGTTCAATAAAGGGGGGCGGCTACACGCTTACGGTTACCCTTGAAAGGCGCCCAAAATAGACCGCAAAGGCAAACAATTTTATTGAACTTTAAGGGAAAAGTTAAAGAAGAACAAACCGAAGGGGGTCGAGGTACTTGCAAAAGAGAAATAAAGCCAGGCAATCGATATATATGTACATTTCAAATATAGATGTAGAGATCAAGGCAGGGGCGGCTTGCGGTCTACTTACAGCAATGCATCTTCCTTGAAGTCTAAAGAATGAAAGGTAACCAAGGAATGTTTAACTAGAAAGGCAGGAAAGGGAGCATCGCACTTATTATCCTTCAATTTATATTATTAATTTAATTAGTATGCCTTAATAAATAGGCACATAATAATTCAGCCATTTTAACTATCTCTTTAAGGCATTCCAGTACGAAAATATGTATAACTAAAGGCGGTGCTACTATTAGATTAAATAAAAAATTGCTATATAATAGCTTAATATTAGTAAGACATAAACAAAGGAAAGCCAGCATAGTCCCTAAAGTTTAAGAAATGAAATGGTAGAAAGGGAGTATCACATTTATTAACCTTCATTAGGTTTAATTTATTTAATTAATGTGCTTTAATAAATAGGCAAATAATAACTGCCTTGAGTATATATAAAGTGCTCCTAATTAACGAGGCATTTACTAATTTTTGGCCATTTGAACTATCTCTTTAAGGCATACTAGTACGAAAATATATTTAACTAAAGCCGGTGCTACTATTAGATTAAATAAACAATTGCTATCTAATGATTTAACATTCGTAAGACCGAAATAAAGCAAAGTCTTCCTTAAAGTTTAAGAAAATAAAAGGTAACTAAGGAAAGCTTAAGTAGAACAACAGGAGAGGAAGCATCACATTTATTAACCTTAAATATGTTAAATTTATTTAAATAATGGTCTTTAATAAATAGGCAAATAATAACTGCCTTGAGCATATATAAAATAAAAGTTGTAATTAATTTCTAACCATTTTAACCATCTCTTTAAGGCATACTAGTACGAAAATATATTTAACTATAGGCGGTGCTACTATTAGATTAAATAAACCAATGCCATCAGCTCTAATGGCTTACAATTGAGCATTTTGCACATCCAGCAGACCCAATTATTGGCCGAGTCAAATATTCCGGAGGAATTATGGCTAGCAAAGCCTCGTATCAATTGGCCACGAGTCCGGAACTGCCGGAAACTTTAAGCCGGGCCGTTAAAAATGCAAAAGCCGCTTTGCACGTGCACCCATAGACACGGACTTTTTAAAGCCCGCTCGGTTCGCGGGGAGAAAGAAGTTAACTGAAATGTTTCGCATTCAATGTTTGGACCCTGACATTTTGGCCAGTTTTGCTCGCTCGTCTTGCTGCTGTTGCTTTTTTGCCGACCCTGTTGTTGGCCTGCAGTTCCTGGGCTAGCCAGTCGCTATTTTTTGTGTCCGTCTGCAGCTCTGAATTCCGCTTTTTATTGAGGGGGATTTGGGAGTGGGAATCTGGGCAGTGGGGGAATCTGGGCAGTGGGGGAATCTGGGCAGTGGGGGAATCTGGGCAGTGGGGACATTGGGGCATTGGGCTCGGGGTCTCATATCCTGCACTGGGGCAATTAAGTTCGTAATCTGAGCGACATCTGTGCATTGGACGCAGAATCAGGGCCAGGAGCCACAGAGAATTTTCTGCTTCCGTTTTTGCAGCCATTCCCTTTTTGCTTTTTTCAATATTTCGTCGAAAATTGCTGGAATTGAGAGCCGGGCGGGGCGAGGCATTGTTTACAGCTTGTTATTAACTCTTTTGGAATGTTTTTCGCTGCTTTTTTTCATCTTCTGATGGCCGTGATTTAAATGACCCGAGCTGTAAAGCTGCTAAAAGCTTAAATGCCCCGAGCCCGGCCGCCTCGTCCTTACAGGCGTTCTTCCTGGAATTTGCCCCTCGAGTGATTGCCATTGTCCTCAATTAAACTCAATTTGAAAGTAATAAATGGACGCTGGGAGACCTTTACGTCTGTGGCAGACTCGGGACCGCTGAACAATTCGAAAGAGGGAATAAATAAACCATATTATTTTATTTATTATTTAATAGGCTTTATTATTGGTTACAGAACCTTTGTTCAACTATTTTTGTGCGACATTTACAGTTGTTACAGTGTGTTTGTTGCTTCCGCTTGGCTTATAAATGCCAATAAAAAATGCAACATATTTTAATTGGTTTTAAAGCGTAATCAATACCATAAACCACAAACTTAAATAATAGGTTTGTCAGCTAGGGTCCTAAAAATATATAAAAAACTCAAATCAAATGTTATATTTATTATGTTTTATTAAAAAAAGCTTCAACAAAAAAGAATAGAGCATTTTAAAAGACTAATGTGCTTATGTTAAATGACTTTACATATTATATTAATGGTATAAACATTCTTTTTTTACTAAGACTGTTGTTAATATAACATAACCTTTAGATATAGAATTAATTCAAATCTCTTCTGTTCACATTAAGCAATTGGAACTAGATTATCTATAAAATATATAAATATCTATATAAATATAAAAATCTTTAGATATCGGATAAACTCGAATCACTTCTATTCACATTAAGTAATTTTAACTAGATTATTTATAAAATATTGAATAACGCTGTCAGCATGCAATGTCTTCATTAAAATCAAATTATAAATAGTCTGCTTCCTTCCCTTTAAGCATCTTTCAGCCTCAGACAGCAGGACTCCTCGAAAATGCCAGGATAACCTGCCGGACATCGACAGTCAACTGGTAACAAAAACAAGGCTAACTGCGCTCAGTGGGCCGTGTGTCAATTTCCAGTTAACGCTGTTCATCACTCGCAAATCTGACACGCTCCAGCCTTCGATATTAGTGTCCGTTGACGATGAGGACGATGAATGCCCCGGGGAGGGTGGTGCCACCGACAGCTGCATGTCCCGGCACCTTCGGTGCACTCCGCCTGCCTTTTGTCATTATTTGCCGGGCTGAAGGACGAGCAGGAGGAGCTAGAGGAGCAGGAAGAACGGAGTGACACAGGATACGGGACGCAGGATGATGAGCAGCAGCAGCTCTGGTGCCTAGGACTAGGAACAAAAGGCGGGTGCAACTGCTGCGAGGTCCTTCGGCCGGTCCATTAATGGTCCTGCTACTCTTGCCCAGGCCAAGTGGCTGAAAGCCGAAATCCCAAAAGACCAAAACCGAAATCTGCTGATCGGCAATGCGGCGGGCAACACGCACAGGAATAGCAGCGAGTGACAGCTGCGAAGTCGCAAACTGCTCTAGGATGTGTTCCGCTCTGCACTGCTCCTTGTTCCCCGCCCCTGCCCCCCTCTCCATGTCCTGGCCTGGTGTCCTGTAGATGTATCTGTATCTGCATGTGCAGCTGTCGCTGCTCCTCCTTCTGCTTCAGCTCCTCTTTTTTCCGCTGCTTTGACTAGAAGGGTTTATAGGATATATAGGATATTCCAGAGATTTCTTTTCAGTCTTTTTATTAAATGTGGAAAAGGATTTCTTAGCAATGTGATAGTATATAATATATATAATATATATAATACAATAATATATTTTAATACTTTTATTGCATTATTCTTAATAAAACCTATTCCATAGAATCTTTTCTCTAAGTTCCTGAGCCAATTACTAATATCTGTGATACCTAGAAAGTATATTCTGTAGAAGATACTGCTACACGAATAATTTAAGATCTTCTTTTGTACAAGCAGGGTATCTAATAGTCGGGTCACATTCCCCTTTCCCTTGTCCTGCTTTTGTTTCTCGTATGTTGGTCAATGGCAGCATTAGCCCTCATTCTGGTTGATGGCTTCTAGGGATTGTTTTTACGGCCTGTAAATGCGTTCGCCTCCGCTCCTCGTCCTCCTCCTTTACTTTACCTCTCACTTTCTCTGTCCGTCCGCCCGCCCTCCCGTACGCGAAGAGTGTGCGAAAGCAAAGCCGAGGAGACCACAGAGTGCGATGCGTTGGTGTTGCCAAGAAAAGCAACCAAAGTGGTTGTTGAAACGAAGCCAGCCGTGCAGCAACAGCCTTGAGTGATAGCGCAGTATCTGTGTTTTTGTTCCGAGGTATCGCTGTGCGTGTGTGTGAGTGTGTGTGTGTGTATGTGTGTGTGGCCAGCGGAGCATGCAGGCAACATGCCACGCCACGCCAAACCAAGCCGGTGGCTACAAGTCCCGAAGTTGATGAAACAACACGTAGCGAAGCCTTGCCAAGGCGCACAACAGCAACTCCGTCAGCCTGGCCAAGAAGGCTGAAGGTGAGTGTCACGACCATTAAATACCGGGTCCTGAATTTATATTTAAAGAGAAGAAACAATGTATCGAGCAATTTTATTGGTTGTATATCTAAATAGCAATCGATTACAATGCAAATATATCGAAAACATTTCGTATACTTTATTTTATATATTATTTTAAGCTTAAGTTGTAAGCTTACAAACTTGAACGTTGAATTTATGGGTTAGGTTTGTTATTTAATATATAAATATAAATGAGTCAAATAATAAGCATTTTTAAAATCGATATTGGTATCGAATTTCTACATTTAAAAACCACATTGAAATTGAATTTTTATATATATAAATCAATATACTTATCGTTATTCAACATTTTCTTTAGTTAATATGGAAAAATGTATGCAAAATCAATGATTAATCCTATAGCTCTGTTTTCTTTCCTGCTTTCTCCGTCACATATATACCCCTTAATTTTACGAGCAAAGGGTATAAAGAGGAGCAAAGCAGCAACGGCGGCAGATTAAATCAGGTAGGAAATTTCGTTCGAGTGGTAAATGTTTTGCACCTGCCGTTAGCAGCAGCCGGTTTGCCGGCTGCCTCAGCTGTTGCTCTTGGCTGCTCTCCCCTGCTTGTTTTGGCCATGATGTTGCCGCTTGGCCGTTTTTGCTGCCGCTGCTGCTGCTGCTGCTGCCGTTGTCATTCAGATGATTAGTGCTCGGGCTGGAACTGCGCCTGCGCAGCGTTCTTTCAATTTCGGTCAGATATTTGCTGAAATATCGCGTGCGTGCTGGAGTGCTGGGTGCTGGCATGCTGGCGTGCCTCTCGAGTTGCATGCCACGGAACCGGAACCCTGTCCTCGACTCGAATCATCTCATATGCATATACGGCTATATATATGGTAGAATCAACAATGCCCTCAGCATTGGCGATGATGATGTGAAGGAGCCCTCATCATCTGCCGCCTGGCCAGGGGACGGAGATAAGAGACACCTGCTCCTTTGTTCGGGCATTGATTGTGGCTTTTATTTCGAGGAGCTCATGTCATTAAGGCCTTCTAAATGCGCTAGCATATATTCAGGCTTTAGAAGGCTTGAAAAGTATTTTAATATTTTGAAAAGAGCCATAACGAGGGAATCTTTTTGGTAGTTGATAGTAGTTACTGCTGGCCAGTGTAGTTTTAGGAGCTCCAAGGAACTCAAAGCAATTTAACTTTTACAGAAAATACACCTGATATGGCTGGAATGGGGAGAACACTGCGAGTGCCCATCGAGCATTAAATGGAGTACCTGGTTTTTAGCACCTGCACGGGACATTCGAGTGGCACCCAATGGGTAGTAACTGGGGGAAATCCCCGTCGAATATGAGTGCAAATGGAATTTTAACTCCATATTCTGGTCGGAGACTCACAGCTAACAACGCTCCACGGGGGGTAGGGGACAGCAGCAGCGAGTACTGACTTTCCGGGCCATTACCTTAATATGCTGACCATAGCGTGAGCCATTCGCTGTCACACTCAGCCGCAATTCTCCGCATAAAAGCCAACAATATAACGGGCGACAAGGAAACAAATGCTCAGGGGGGGCTGGCATGCAGATGGCGGCAGCCACCACTCCCAGGTGCAGTCCCCCTCCCCCCCGACCCCCTGAATGCATTCTGCCTGTGCAGTGTGCAACAAGCTAGAACAGAATGACAACAAACAAAGGCATCAAATTAAAAACTAAACTGCGTCCACTCAAAATATGCAAACAGCTCGGCCGGACGGCGCTGCCGGGGGATGTGTTTCGGGCCATGGCCATGTGGACGTGGATGCGGACTCGTCTCTTGTCTGGGATGTGCATGTGGTCAACGCTTGATTATGCAGCCACGTCCATTGATGATGGCCACCGCAAAGGGGTTGGCCGGCAGCTTGGCCTCTGCTGGCCGGGCCGGGCCGGTCCGGTGCTTCCTGCTGCCGCTTCGACGAGACCACATTAAAAAGTAAAATGAAAACCAGATAATACAAATACGCCAAGATTTTGACCAACGAACTGGGAAATACACTTGGAAGATATTATTTCTATTATAAATTATCTAATAAAATTAAATTTCTAATAAAATTATATAGGGAAAGGTGCATAAGACCTGAATTACAAATATATAATTGAAGAAACTAACTCACCTTCTGTTTTGAATGCTCTGGTGATCAATTTAATAACAAAAAACAATAAAGAATTTAAATGTATTCAAAATTACAGTGAATAAATCTATTTAACTTTAAAAGCAAACCTAAATGATATAGGGTTTAGATCCTAGAAATCTTACTGTAAGATTCTGAAGGAATAATGAATTAGCAACTATGATATTTCCCTTCATACCCTTTTAGAAAAGAAAATGGAGAAAATTCAGCACTGCATCGAAGCTGCACTGTACGAAAAACTATATATTTATGGGCTTGGTGAGGCAGATTTCTTCCGGTGTCTGTAAGCCACTCGTAATATATATAATACCCCCTTTTTGCGAGTGTATTAAAATGTGGCAAATTGCAATACAGTGCCCGCAATGGCAGACTGTTGCAGCAGCCCCCTGCCCCCTACTTACTCGCCCCTTTTCCAGCCAGCCCCACCCCTGTCCCTGCTCAGCCAAGCGTGCACTCCATCCAGATGACCCCCTGACCCTCCGCCACCGCCTCACCCCTATTAAATTTATAGGGGGAGGGAATGCAATATAAAAAAGGGGTACAAATGGCAAGCTTACAACGCTTTTTCGGTGCGTAAGGCGGCATTTTTGGCATATTTCTGCCGCACTTTCCCCTCTCAAGCTCGGCCATTTCCCGGCCTATGGGTTAAGCGCTCTCCCACTCCCCCCATTTTGCATCCGTGTTGCAATGTTGCAACAATGCAGGAATTGGAATTTTTCGTCACTGACTTTTGCGGCTGCACTTTAAAACCTTTCCGGCGTTTCCATCCGCAGAATATCAGCGGAATGTCCTCCCACTAATCCTGACCCATAAAGGGAAAGCCTCTCTAAAGGTCATAAAAAAGCGTTTAGGTTTATGGGAGCTTTACCGATGGAAGCCTTTTGAATGGTTAACAAATATTTTATTAAACCAAAGGTGGAACAGTAGTTTCTATATCCAGGATCTAGTAATTTTTACTAAAAGTTGGAAAGTGGTGATGGAGGCTTCTTCGAACCCTATAAAGTACATATATATATGGTTTATTTATATAATTCGGAAGGGATCATACAATTTCTTATAGCATATCAATCAATGGTACCATCTTGCATAAAACAACTTCTTTTGAGTTCGGGGAACTTCTCCTTGAAAGAACTTCTAGTGAAAGGACAGTCTTTACCTATGAGTTCATTGTGGGAGGTATTTCCTTACAAAGAAGGAGACTGCAACCCCGAACTTTCTTTTGATGTGAAATCAGAACCAATTATTTTTGCGCAGCTGCTGCCTATCGTGGACAAAGGCGGCGTTTTCCTGCTGCATTTCCCTTTGTTCCACGCCACGCTATTTTCATTCCTCCAGGTCCTTCAGCCTGCTTCTTCTACTCCATCTCTTCTGCTTCGTTGGCGACTGTTTCTTTTTCGGAGGACGTCAACATGTTTTCGCACTTTTACGTCTGCCTTTCGGTGCCTAAACATCTGCCGCTTGCACTGCAGTCTGTCGTTGTTGCTTTTGGTGTGCATTCACCGCAAGCGCGCCATGTGTCAGGAGCAGCACTCAGGAGAAGGAAAAATAAGAAAGGAGTGGAGGAAGGGAGGCGAGAATAGACAGGCCGCCATTTTGGGTTGATTTCTTTTTTTCGGTTTCTAGAGCGAAGAGTAAATTTAGATGATCTCTAGCGGTAACAATCAGTTATTTTCGGCAGCCACTTATTCGCTTTCTCTTCTCTTTGGTACGCTCTCTTAGCTGCTCCCTTTGCTTGGCTGAGAAACTGCTTGTTGCATGCTCTCTCGCCCAGTATAACTTCGCACAGGTGCCAGGGCTCTCTTTCTTCTCAGCGACCACTTCGCTTTCGCTAGTACTCTTCGTGTGCTCTCTCTCGTCGAGTACCGAACTCCACCGAAGCGTCGTCCTCGTGGCATATAAAAGGAGCAGCCGCAGACGCGCCGCTTCAGTCATCGACAAAACGCCGCGTTCACAACATCCTTCGCCTGGGAAATAAACCCAAAGTAACGGTTCACATACCTTTAGTGCTTGGTGCGAACTTTCGGTTGGCCAAAATAACAGTGTGTACGAATACGTAACGAAAACAAAGCGGATTAAGCCCGAGGCGAGCTACAGGAATAATTGTAGCATTCTTTGCCACCGCCTTTTATAAGGTGTTTGACTGTCCCACGCCGCCGGGAAGTCGGAAAGACGGAAAGACGGAAAGTCGAGCCTCGAAGTTTGTGTGTCGGCGGTATGCGTGCCAGTCATTTGCATAAATCGCCCTTGCCCGTACCCGTGCCCGTGTCCGTGCCCGTCTAAGTCGAGTCCTTTTTGTTATTGCCCCCAAACATTCTGTGGAAGACTAGAAAGCAAAGCCTTCGCGTGAGCATCTAAATTGCCCTGCAACAATGGCAGGCTCAAATGGTTTGCGGCAAGTCCTGCTGGCGGCGTTGATCCTGCAGGTAGCCTGCCTAGCGGCGACGGCGGCCACCACCAGCGGAACGGTGGTGGTTCTCAGCGACGTGAACAACATGTTGCGCGATGCCACCAAGGCCAGCTCCCCTGGCTCCTCGAAGGATGTTAAGCTTAAGACGGAGACGGAGGCACCGGAGTCCAGCGTGGAGCTGCTCCGCTTCGTGGAGGACGAGGAGGAGGAGCGGGACGAGGAGCAGGAGCGGGACTCGCGAGAGCAGAAGGCCCTGGGCGACCAGGTGCGCCTGCTGACCAAGCAGCTCGGCGCCCTGATGCTGCGGCGCCGCGAGGATTACGAGCTGCTGGAGCACAACCTGCGCAAATCCCTGCGGCTCACCACAAGCGCGGCCAGCGCCGATTCCGACCTGCGCGACGAACTGAAACAGCTCAGGTAAGCCGAAACGAACACCTGTCCCGCCAAAACTCAGCCCCCCAGCTCCCAGCTCCAATTTCGAATTTGAATTGTTAATTAGCGCGGAGGACCACGCCATTGGTCAATGCCTCGCTGGCAATTTGTGGCCCGCAACTTGTCCCAAACTTTACCGCAGTCACGTAGAACTTGTCGCGCAACTTTTGGCCAACGAATTTATGGCCCTCGAAAGTAGGCAACAGTTTTTGGCCATCTAAATTGGGCTTGAGTAAAGTCTTTTCCTTTTGTAAATTAAAATGTCTTGTAGACTGAGATAAATCTCGTTCTAATTAAATCAAATCTGGGGAATAAACTTGATTAAATCTTGTTAGTTCCCTTAAATATTATATTTAAGATAGCATATTATATAATAATCAGGCCTGAATAACCTCATTCTATCATTCATTATCACGATCTGCGGCCAGCTCCTAATGACCCGCATGTTTTTCTTTCCCAGACTGATACGATTGTTCTGCTTATTTTGATAGCGAGAAAATGAGCTGATATTGTTGGGCATTTCTTTGCCATTTTCACACATTTCCCCACAACCAACCCACTAAAGGCGAGGTCAGTGCAATGGAGAAAGGAATTCGAATGCGGGACATGATTGTGTCCAGCTAATTCAGACAAATATATGGGAGGAGTGGGGCCCAGGCAGGATAAGGCATCTAATCAGAGCAGAGACACGAGCCCCAAGCCCAGCCCAAGTTTGCGTAGTATTCGTGATTTGTTTTGTTGTCATGGGCTGACTAATAATGATTGTCTCATCGAGCAGAACGCACACACGGCCCACACACACATTCATCAGTTTAAGCCACCGCCCCTGGTCTCCCCGGAAATACGAGTATCTCCGTGGTTCTTTTGTGTGTGTGCCTTGTGTGTGTGGCAGCATAAAAAATACGTAAAATGGCACACTCTTAATTTACTGTGCAAATAGCTAAGGTTAGACCATGGTTGTTGCTGTCGTGGACATCGTAAACTTTGTCAGTGACACCGTAAATAATTCAGCACACGCTCCTAAGAGAGCTACATGCAGAAAAACTAGAGTTTCCTAATTAAGAAATCAATGAATTGATAAGTAAATACTTTGGTCTTTACTCCACTTTTATAATAAGCAAGTAAGCACTTACAGTGAAGTTTCTCTATCCATCAGTTAGTCCTTGGAAGTATAGCATACTTTCGGGCAGCTCACTGCACCTAAATTCTATGTGGTAAACCCACCAATTTTAAAATCAGAAATCCTTATACCTTAGACTATAGCTCAATAAGTCAAGTGACCTAATTCCAGACAACACATTTCCTTATTCAGCTGTTTATCTATATCTTAACTCTCTCCTTGAAGGACATCCAAATCGCGTTTTCTTTTCAAAGAAACTCCCAAAATCTCTTGCTTAGATGTAGCTTATTTAATATGTAGTACCCTCCCTTTATGCTGCTCCACAGTTAGTAAGATTTTCCCTCTGTGTGAGTTCCCCAGACACGCCAACGTGAGTTTGCCGACAGGACGGACACACACATACATGTATAAGGGCAGGGACTCCCAAGGCAAACGCCAGTCAAACGTCATGTCAGTTGTGGTTTATGCGATCCTCTATCGCCGTCGCCCCACTAAACCGCTGACCACCTGGGCCTCCGAAGCGTCCTGGAATGCCGGTAACACCGACCTTTAGTGCACGACATACAAATCATTATCTGATTGGGCGCACTGGCGTGGGTCCTCTCGTGCCGTGTTGATTTGAGTAGATTCGATAACATTCGCAGGGGTGAGGGTGGCAGGTGGCGGGTGGCGGCACTGCATCCATTTTGGTAATTAAAGTGGGTACCACCCGCCGTCAGACGTCATCAAATCAGGGCCGATGAAGTTCGGCATTGCAATGTTCATGTTGCGTTTTCAATTTGCTCGCATGTCATTGACAGCATTTTCAATTTTCACTTGAATGACAGCCCAGATTGCCAGTTTTTCTTTTTGTTTTCCTCTTTTTTGTTACTCCATATAGACGCGTACAGGGACGGGTGTGTTGTGCAGCAGCAGCCAAGCGAAAAATTGCCAGGAGAGGAGGAAAAATAATATAAAATCGGAGGAGCGAAGTACACAAGTTCTGTTGGTTTTGGCATCACAACAACAACAACAACCAGCACTGTGCCTGGCTTGTAGCGATTGTTTTGGACAGTAATGCACATTTGCGGGGCTCCGAAATCCAGAGGTGCGACCGGCGGATATATGCTTAGGAAAAGCAATTCTGTTCCGGTCAATGTTTGCTCTTGGTGCTCTATAGAGTTTCGGGGCAGTTTACACATTTAATTCGCCGAAACTTTTCCAACTCTCACTCCAGAGTCAGAGGCTGTTGGCCCCCAGGCTCGCCCTCTATTTTAATTAAATATTTAAGTAATTACGCTACTACATATACTGCATAAAACAACAAACAAAATATTGTGAAACCCATGCTGGGGGAATCATAACTTTACCCGCTTGCCGGTTGTCTGTCTGTCTGTCTCTGTGTCTGTGTCTGGCCGGGGCCACAAAACTTTGCCAAGTCATAAAATTAACAAAAAACAACCGGGAACCGCACACACGCACCGAGCAACAATTTGAAATATTACGTATACGCAGCCGAAATAAAAACCCAACCGAATGTGATGTATGTACATCGGGCCAAGGAAAAGGAGAATAAAACTTTTTCTTCCTTCTGTTTAACGATTTTTCTCCTCTTTTTTTATTTATGAAAATTTCATGTTGTGTCTTGCTCTCTTGACAGTAGAAAATAAAACAACAGCGGCAGCTGCCGCCGCTGCCGCTGCCTCCCGAAAGCAAAACTTTTTACCTACGACTCTCCGAATTTGCTGAGCTCCTTGTGCTGCTGCTTCCGCTTCCGCTTCTGGTTCTGTTTCTGTTCCTGTTTCCTATACCCGCTCCAGCTTCCCTCCAACTGACGTCTTTAATTGTCCAAAATGCCACAAAAATGCGTCCTCTTCCCGGTGTATTTTTGGTAGCAACTGGCAACTGCCACAAGTGCTACAACATTTTCATTTTCAACATTTAAACAACATTCCGTTTCCCCCTCGCTCATGTTGTTCTGCGTGAAAGTTTTCGCTCTGCACTCTTTTTGTGTTCATTTCTGGCTGGATGACTTCTCTGATTTCTGGGCTACTTCTGTTTGAGCCAACAATGTTCGAAATGCTGTCCGAAATAATTTCGCAGTGCTTAATTTAAGTGCTGCATGGAAATTTAGCGCCGCATCCCGATTGAGTGTGCAGCCTGCGAAATCCCATTAGTGGACCGCACGCCAGCCGCATTGGCAATTAAGTTAGCCCGACAGCCCGAAAATGTCAATTTAAATTAGATTGCCCGGTCAGGACGCTGCAATGTACGAGCAATTAAATTGTTACGCTTGTTCGTTTTACCACCAGCTAATTAGGGTTGTTTTTTGTTGCTGCTTTCAGAGAGGAAGTGGCCGCACTGCGATCCTCGCAGAGCGGCAACAAGGAGCGCCTGACCGTCGAGTGGCTGCAGCAGACCATCTCGGAGATCCGCAAGCAGCTGGTGGACCTGCAGCGTACCGCTGGCAGCGTGGCCAAGGATGTGCAGCAGCGCAGCTCCACCTTCGAGGACCTGGCCACCATCCGGAGCGACTACCAGCAGCTGAAGCTGGAGCTGGCCGCCCAGCGCGAGCGACAGCAGCAGACCGAGGTCTATGTCCAGGAGCTGCGCGAGGAGATGCTGCAGCAGGAGCAGGACTTCCGGCACGCGCTCGCCAAGCTCCAGCGGCACCCCAAGGATCCCAAGGAGCGTGACTCGGCCAGCGTCGAGGAGGAGAGCCAGGAAGCCGACGGCCAGGAGGTGAGTACCCACTTTATGCTAATGATCAGATAAGCACGCGAGGGCCCAGGGAAAGTGGGAGTGCACTGAGGGAAAAAGTCCCCTAAAAGGGGTTTCAATTAGTAAAAGTCACTTTAGTAAATTTATATTAATTATTGCATTGAAATTGCTAAATAATTCATTAAGAAAATCATTACCAAAATCATTAAAAGTATGTTGATAAATTTGGCAAGAGTATCTAACAATTTTTACTGAATTCAATGAGTTATTCTTTAGAATAAATACATAATTAATCAGGCTAAGCTGCCCATTAAAATCTTAATGAAATGCATACCAACTTTAAGCTTTATTATATTTTAAATATGGTGACTATTAAAGATAAAATAGTTTAATCGGGGCTGTCATTCTTCACCTTTTCTGACACCAGGAGACTCTGTGCGTATACTTAATAATCAAGACCCCACAACATATATATTGTTTCGCCAATAGTTTCTCACAGTGCTTTAGAGCCATGAATAATTAAGGATGTAAGGAATATGCCACTGAGCTATACCTTTTCTCTGCGTGCTTTTTATGGCCACCGAAAGAGAGCCGGCGCTTTGTTTTGTTTTCGCTTTAAGTGCTGGCCCATAAAGCGACCGCCAACCTGGCGGAGCATTATCTGGCCGTTTTATGCCTTATTTTATACTGCTGCGGACCCGGCGGCCCTCCGCCAGGTGAGCCCGCCTAAGAGGGCCAAGGAGGGTGGTAAGCGGCATGATGTGCTAACGAGTGGGGTTGACTCTGGTCCTTGCCCTTCTGCCCCTTAATGGCCTGCCGCATACGTTGCCCAAATTACTCATACGCACCGCAGAACGTTGTCGTATTTAATATTTAATGCCCCGCTCCTGGCAGCCACTTAGCCCCATGTTCAAAGCCTTAATATCTCTGGGCCCAGTTGAATCATAAAGAGATTCCTGCAAATGAAGCCATGATCAGTGGCCATGTGGAGATGGCTTAGAGTGAGTGACGGGGATAACTTCGAGGGAAGCCGAGCTCAGTCAGAAATCAGATCTGCAGCTGAAGGATTGCAGTGTAGACCGCCCACGCCCACTGCCTCCTTAATTATAATTAATGTCAATAAAGGGCTAGCAGCAGCAGCGGCAGAGGCAACTATCAGGCGAGGCAACAGTGGGGCAACTTGGAGAGACAACAAAGGCAGCTGCTGTTAACAGGTAAAGCCACAGCAGGACCAGGAGCAGGAGCAGGAAGAGGGGTAAGGACCAGTAACAAGCTCCTCCGGCTGGTGGCTTCATTAAAAGGATTATGCGTCGGGTAGCTCGCTCCAATATGGGAATACGAGGGAATACGAGGGAATACGGCTGAGCGAGTGCGGTTGCGTCGTTCGACCATCAACACAATGTGTCAGTGGGGCCCTTTTACCTCCAGCTCCCCTTCCTGGGGTAAAAAAGCCATCAAACTGGTTCGGCTGCCACCTGTTTTGATCTCTTACCGACTGCTCAGCACCGCTTTGAAGTTGGCTATAGCGAAATTTGCTTGCTTAGAGGAATCATTTTGTGGAAATTGTCTTTTCAGCCTTTGTGTGCGCCCACAAGAGCGGGGAAATTTCCACAAGCCAAGCAATTACTGACGAGGCTCTCAAAAGGACGAAATAGAAATTTAAGAAAAAATATATGAGCAATCATGGGGGATGTAAGCGCAGGGTTAGGAACTTTCTTTACCCCTTAAAAGCTCTTTAGAGGGTTAGTTCTCCAAGAATATATAAGCATATAAAAGCAGTAATCTTTTTTCTTTAGGAAACATACAAGAAATAATATATTTTATGTAATATTTGAATATAAAAGCCTTGCGTTAAGAATGATTAATTTCTTTATTTAACTTGCTTGCTATAATAGAGTTTTACACATATTATAGAGGTTATAAATAGCTTAGCTTAGCATTTCTAGGCCATATAGCCTTCGAGATCCTTCAGGCATCTTTAACCTCTCGCCCAAGTGACCAATATACCCTTGAGACTCCTTTAAGTACCAGAAGGGGATTAAGTGTTCAGCAGGGCAGCTTAAGCCGCTTTCGCCGGACCTCGGAGCCCACACGACATATATATCCGTATATATCCGTATATCGTCGCCGCTTGTGTATGTTTATATATCATTAATGGGCAGGCCGTTGCCGAAATATAAAGCGAAATTGCTGAAAATTGCAAAACAAAAGGCAGGAAATCACCTTTTAATCGCCCGTCGGCCAAAAGGCAGAGATGGGAATGGGAATGGGGACTCACTGGCCAGTCGCCAGCTGCTCCGAGAACTGGCTTAGGCCCAAGACGAAGGAGGCTCGGGATAAGGAGTGCCCCTGTTGCCCTTTGTCTCCTGTTCTCCTGTCTTGCCAAGTTTTTGACAGCCAACGGCAGGAGTCGGAGTTGGCCGGAGATGGAGATGGAGCAGCGGCAGATGCTCTCAAGTGCTCCGATAATCAGCTGCCCCTCTGCAGCCCCTCTGTATTCCCCATTCCCGCGATGCTATGCGATGCTCGCGATGCTTCAGCACAATTTGATCCTTTTCATTACTCGGCTCCTCTTTTTTTTCTGTTTTGTTCAGCGTTTCTGGCTTTTTTGGGTTTCTTTCCCAGGCCAGGGAGCCAGCCCTCCTTGTGGCCAACAAAACCAGTTCCCCAGTGCTTTCCCACAAGCGAAACCAAAAGCAATTTTTGAAAATTGTTATTATGGAAGCGCAGCAAAGCAGAAATTAGGTTAAATTAGAACAAAGAGCAGAGAGCAGATAACAAAGGCCAAGGATACGGGGTCAGATGGTGGGGGAGAGGAGGAGAGGCGGGGAGGCGGACCAGAGCAGCAACAAAATAAATAAAAATACAAACAATAAAATTGCACAGGTGGCCGCCACGAGAAAGGCATACCACGGCCAGAAAAGTAGACGAAAATGCTTTCGGTTCTGGCTCGGTGTGTGTGGCTGGTTAAATTTAATCAACTTTTCTTTATTTGATTAGCCGGGCCAAAATAAAAGTACAAAGGCCAGGGAGTGGAAGTTATGCAAAACCAGAAAAGACCTTTGGGGACTGCGCCAGGCACAAACCAGAGACACTGAGATCCCGGAAAATGGCTGGCTGAATGGAGAAAATAAGGAAAAGCTACCCAAATAAGAGGGGAAAGAACATAAAGGTTGCCAAGGCGCATACTTGAAAGATAAAACGTATATTCTGTAAAAATCCTTTTAGTAAATATAATTGAATATACCGCTGGGAAAATAATTAACTGATTTCATTTAATTAACCAGCTGGAGTCTGGGCCATAAGTTAAGTCTGTCAACAGCTGCAGTTGACAGGGCGAGTGTGTGATTTCAATATAATTTTGCCAACTCTAATTGCAAACTGTCGGCAGGACTGATGCCTCCGATATAAAGCCATATATGTACATGTGTTGTGTGTCCAGGCATTATGTAACAAATGCCTTTGATGAAAGCTGTCACTGGCAACAGTTGGGGCCGAGATACGAGCTACGAGCTCCAGCTACGAGCCATCAGATACTAGATACCAGATACGAGATACTATGGAAAGGAAGGCAAATGTTTATCATTGGTTATTGATGCTCCGCCTCGCAGCCTGGCTGGGGCATAGGATATGGTACGCATGAGAGACGGGCTGTTAAATTAGCAGGGCAAACAAATGCCAGGAGCACAACACGGCCAGGAAGCAGGCGGAGGAGCAGCAGCAGGAGCAGGATCCGGTTTCGGTTTCTGTTCTGAATACTTTTGTATATATGTGCTGGCACACATACACACTCCTCCCAAACTAAGGCATTTTTACCTTATTTATGTTGATATTTGTTTTGCTTTTGTTTCATGTTACACACCATCCCTCCTCAGTATCCTTGCTCCTGCGACTGGCACTTCTGCCTCTGTGTCTGTTGCTGGCAATTTGTTTGATTGTTCTAGAGGCTGCCTCTCGATAGGGTGCCGCTCCAGGTTCTTAGCCCTTTTCAGCAGGATACTCTATTTACCCGATATTTATGCCATGAGTTGAATTACTTTTATTGAAACATTTGACAGGCTGCACTCGAGGAGTCTCCGATTTCAATTCAAAAACCTAAATGTGCTGCCGTGGGAAATATGTTAGTTTCAAATTATGCCCACGTCTGCTGGTTTTGTTTCTGTGGCCAGGGGATTCAGATTCAGGATCAGGTTGACGTTGACGTTGACGTTGACTTTGAGGTCGTTCTGGCCATGTCCTAGAACAGGCCTGGCTGCCGCTGCTGCTGGCCCTCCCAAATGCGCATTAACTTAATGGCATTTTGCGGCGCCCTCGTCCTTGCCCTATCTTGGCCTGAATGTAACTTTCCAAGCATCGCACAAAAGTCCTATTAAATTTTTACGACAATTCACCGTGGAGCAGAAGCAGCAGCAGGAGCAGGAGCAGATTTTTGCCTTTTTTCCTATGCGATATGCAGGAGCATAACCCTCATTGCCATTCGCATCCCCTTGGAATCGCTGTAGCGCTAATAGCAAATCCTTGTTAGCTTTCACTTAAGTATGGCGTGTAAAATTTTCACTTTTAATCCATGAGGCAGGCTCCTCTGAAGGGCGGAAATTAATTAGTCCAGCAGAAGAACCTTGTCCCGGTTCCTGGTCCTTACACACACTCTGGGGGAGGTGTGCTTATACCAAAAGCACTTCAAATATTTATGCTTCAATTTCGATTTCAATTAACGCGGCCATTGGCGTACACACAAAAAATTCATTTGTTAGCCGGGACTTGTGTCTCTGCGGCGGGAAATTTGAGCCACATAAATCACATTTAATTATACCGTTGATGGGCGAAATTTATATGCCAAGCAGTGTGGCACCTTTCCGCCTTCGATATATATATATATATATATGCTGGTGGCGTGTATATATTGAGGATTTCTCCGTTTTGATGGCCACTTCCCGTCTCGGCCAGAGTTCATATAAAACGCGAACGTGTCGTATTAGCCGCGTTCGTGACCTTTCACATAAAACAACGCCGAGCAGCCAGAGCCACAGCCAGAGCCGGAGCCAGAGCCAGAGCCACAGCCCACCCTCAGCACCAAAAGCCACCGCTCTGAAACGTGCGTGAAGGCAGAGCAAACAAAGGAGAAGGGAAAGCAGGAGGAGGAGCTGGAAAAGCGGGAAAGCAAAGGAAAATCGGGGAAAAACAGTGGCAGTGGGCTCCAATGAAAACACGGCCCCAGCAGCCCCAAAGTGTTCGATGCCGCCGATGAGGCACAAACGCAGCTCGGCAGCATAAATATTCATGAATATTTTCCATATTTCTGTTGATCTTCTGTTGCCTTTTTCGCCGGCGAATAATTGAATTTGATTTGGGTAGAGGAGGTTGGGGGGAAATGGCCAAAAATTCGTAAAATAAAATACATTTACGTGTGACTTGACGCGCGTATCTCTGGGAGTAAGTCAAACAGTGAATCAATTTGCGAGATTCTCGCATTCTCGCAGCCCAATTTCCTTGAAGCCAAATACTGCAGCTTAACGACATATTTTGCATATTATTTGTTTATTTCCCCTGGCTTTTCATTCGGGTTATTTCTATAGGAGAAGCACTTTTAATTGGGCCAAGTGCCGTTTCTTTTATTTTATTTATAAGCCAGGGTCAAAGGCAGTGCCAGGTTGGCAAAGTCTCTGAAAGAGGATTTCAAATGAGTAATTTGTTTATCTTCTTTTCATTTTATCCTTTTGAGGCAATGTATACATGCCACCGCTGTACCATTCAACCCCTCATTGCATTCATTAGCAGGACACTTTCTGCCAGCCAGTATCCTTTATTAGTCAATTACTCGGGGACATTTCTATGACTGATGGCCATCACGGGCGTGGGATGTGAAAGGCGAGGCCAGAGCTGGTTGGGCGGCAGATACCGAACGCACAGATCCTCTGGCTATGTATTCATTGAGGGCGCCCTGAATGTGACCCAAATGGCATTACCTTGGTTTACACACACAGCTACAGCTACAGCTCCTCTCGGCGCCGTGTCACTCAGCAGTATTATTTCTATGCATATTGTATGCATGTGGAAATTTATGCAGCTTTTACCACCGCGAGCTAAGGGATGAGGAGCCAGCTGAGGGGGCTGAGGGGGTGCAGATCCAGCCCCCATCCCCCAGCGATGGCATCAGGCAACTTCGGGGATTTACACGCTTTGGGCAAAGCTGCAGCTTGAGCTGCCAGCCCTGCTGCAGCTGACGTTATTGTTGCAGGCTCCTAGGACCTCGCTCCATGCTCCACGCATCCCCCATATGCTTTGTCCTGGCTCCGCCTGCCTGCCTGGTTATGAAATGCATTTATAATAAATGGATTCAGCATTCAATTCCCAGCACATAATCCTCGCCGCGAGCAACAAAAGAATCTCGGCCAGCTTACAAACTCTTCCCGCTCATCATCCTCAGCGTGACTTTCCCTCATGAAATAGAATAAGCACAGATTAAATGGAAGTGTCGGGAGACTTTTTGGGATAAGTTTTCCTCTACAACTTCATTATTTGAGAGTTTAAATTATCCTTGAACGGGAAATCTCTTAGAATTTAAAAGAACTTGACTTTGGACTTGCTCTTGACTCTGTTCTAAGGTTCTGTCTAGTTCTATATTATATATTATATTATATTATACCTCTATTTTATAGCCCATGAATTAATTTTTCCAATTTTCCTTTTCCTACCATTACAGTCTAATGTCCTGGAACTCTCCGCCGATCACAGGCGCCGCCACTGCCGCTTCCAGAGCCAGCAGATCCACCAGCTGCAGCTGGCCCAGCGCAACCTGCGCCGCCAGGTGAACGAGCTGCGGTTCCACCACATCGACGAGCGGGTGCGCAGCATCGAGGTGGAGCAGCACCGCATCGCCAATGCCAACTTCAACCTGAGCAGCCAGATTGCGGCGCTGGACAAGCTGCACACCTCGATGCTGGAGCTGCTCGAGGACGTCGAGGGGCTGCAGACGAAGATGGACAAGAGCATTCCAGAGCTGAGGCACGAGATCTCCAAGCTGGAGTTCGCCAATGCGCAGATCACCTCGGAGCAGAGTCTGGTGCGGGAGGAGGGCAAGAATGCGGCGCGATCCCTGCAGGCCATGGCCGTGAGTGTGAGTGTCCTGCAGGAGGAGCGCGAGGGCATGCGGAAGCTGACAGCCAATGTGGATGAGCTGAGGACCGATGTGGACCGCCTGCAGTCGCTGGTCAACGATGAGCTCAAGAATAAGGTATATACTTGACCTAGAACCTCTCACAAACTATTATTTTGGTTAAGAAAGAATTTTTTTATTTGTTTTCTCACATCAACATCTAATTAACCGAGTGTTCCACTTTTATTTCATCCGTTTTCCTGCAGCTCTCGCACCTGAACAAGCCCCACAAGCGGCCACATCACCAGCAGCTGCAGCAGGGCCAGGATCAGGAGCAGGACTCACCCATAGACTCCGCCCTGGCCGAGACCCTGGTCAGCGAGCTGGAGAATGTGGAGACGCAGTACGAGGCGATCATCAACAAACTGCCCCACGACTGCAGCGAGGTGCACACCCAGGCGGACGGACTGCATCTGATTGCGCCCGCCGGCCAGCGGCATCCGCTGATGTCGCACTGCACCGCCGATGGCTGGACGACGGTGCAGCGTCGCTTTGACGGCAGCGCCGACTTCAATCGCTCCTGGGCGGACTATGCCAAGGGATTCGGGGCGCCGGGCGGCGAGTTCTGGATCGGGAACGAGCAGCTGCACCACCTCACCCGGGACAACTGCAGCCGGCTGCAGGTGCAGATGCAGGACATCTACGACAACGTCTGGGTGGCCGAGTACGCCCGCTTCTATATCTCGTCCAGGGCCGATGGCTATCGGCTGCAGATTGGCGAGTACAAGGGCAATGCCTCGGACGCCCTCAACTACCAGCAGGGGATGCAGTTCTCCGCCATCGACGACGACCGCGACATCTCGCAGACGCACTGTGCTGCCAACTATGAGGGTGGCTGGTGGTTCTCTCATTGCCAGCACGCCAATCTCAATGGGCGCTACAACCTGGGCCTGACCTGGTTCGATGCCGCTCGCAACGAATGGATCGCGGTCAAGTCCAGCCGGATGCTGGTCAAGCGTCTGCCCGCCGTCGAGTGCCAATCGAGCGTCGCTCCCGCCGCTTCCGCTTCCGCTTCAGCTTCCGTTTCCGCTTCCGCTTCCGTTCCGCCTCCAACAGCGAGCAGTGCAGCAGGCACGGCGGAGGCCACGACGGGAGCGACGCAGCCGAGCGGCGGCGTGGTGCAGTTCGTGACCGAAAGGCAGGCGTAAGTGAGCTGTTTTCCCGCCAATTCCCGGGGGAAGCTGCTACAGTGAACCACCAGAGCCATGCCTACTATAGTTGGCAGGGCACTGTTTGTCCGCAAGATCTAAAAGATCCCGGCAGGATCCGGCAGGAGCCCCGGGCCCCGGGCCCCCAAGTGTACATAATCAGAGGATCAGACCTAAGTTGTAGCATTAATCTTCGAATGGAGCTTACACTTACACTTACACTAGGCGTATGCGTAATTTAGTTGGCAGACACGCCAGTTGCCAGAGACGAGACCCCGTTCCACCCGTATACATATATTCGATTCTTCGGTCTTTCAACAAGATCTCATAGAGGCTTAAGTTCCGCAGCAGCAGCAACTCAACCCAGAGAGAGGGAGACGCCAGCCAGCGGGAGCATATCATTTGAGGGAGAGCAGAGTTAATGTCTAGGCATAATCGCACCCCTAAGAACTAAAGATAAAGATAAAGCTAAAACTAAAGCTACAACTAAAGCTAATCTAGTGGTATCTAGTGGTAATGTGTAAAGAGGCCTATTCCGCTTAGGCTCATCTCAGACAAATAATAAATATATATACGGCGGAGAGCCTTCCGCAGCATTAGGTTCTAGTTGTAGCTCTTAAGGTCACCATATCAGTCATATGCAGTATGCAGCCCCTAGGAATAGCCTTGGTAATATGTACTTGTACTTGTAATTGTTGTACCATACGATAGGATCTACGTATCCTTTTCCGTGCTTGCTAAGTGTCCGCTTCTGTCCAAGCCCAAGTCCAAGCCCGAAACCGAACCCGAAACCGAACCCCCCTGAAAAATAGAACCGATGGAGTCGCATGCCAAAGAGATCGAGTCAGAAATAGTTACAGCAGATGTAAAAGTTTATACGGGAAGCACAAATAACTATTTTCTGCAGTTTTGCATATATACCAAAAAGCACAATGAAAAGAGAAAAACAGAAGAGGGGCAGAAACCACAAGAGCTAATAAATTGCATTTAGCACTTAAGTTATAAACTATATTATTATGTATACACCTAAGTTTATGTCCTGTAAATTAAGCAACTGAAAAGGGGAGAGCCAGGAACCAGGAACCAGAAACCAGAACACAGCTTGGCCCCACAACCGGCGTATTTTACAATAAATGAATTGATGTGAAAAGAAACCCGACTAAGAAATAAGGCAATCTTTTAATCGTATGTGGCGGGGGTTAAGCCAGTAATCCGCACTCAATTTATTAATTAAAACCATTTAGTTATGGGATGCTCCCCCTCCGGGCGCTGAAAAGTATGCTACGGATTTCACTTACTCGCGTATAAGTAAACAGGGAAGTGCAGATATATACATTTCAATTGAAAGATGTTTGCACCCGGAGTGCTGAGGGAATAGTTTCCGTATTTTCCTGCTTTTCCCCCTCACTCTTTACCCTTCTGCTCTCCGATTTTCCTTGCTTGGCATTCGGAGAGAGTGCCAGCTCGGGGCCATTTATCAGCACGTGAAAAGTTGCCAACTGCCAGCCAAGAGAACTTTAATAATGCAAAACTCAAACATTTTTCATCATCTCGTTATATTGAGACCTCCTTAAGGGAGGATATATATATATATATATATAGAGGGCGTGGGTGTGGGCGTGGCCCGACCCGCTGATCTCCTTATTTATGCATTTATTTTGTTGACATTTTGCAGTCAAAACTTGCTGAGCTGCAAATGGATAACCGGCTCTTTCTCCGACTTCTACTTCAAAGTGTGTGGCCCTAAGAAACCCAAAAAAGAAATGCAAAATCGCTACAAGAATCGCATTGAAATGAGAAATGCATGGCAATTTTGTTATGCAAATGCGACAGAGTGGGAACATACAAATTGACAGCGCCTGGAGAGAGAGGTCCTTCGAAATGTTAAACTTGTGACATTTATTTATAGAGAGACAACAAACCGGATTCGGCCATTCGCCCCACTACCCACTTGGCCCCTCCGGAGAAGTGGCTTTTAAATTCTTCCCGGATCCTACTCGGGGTCGGTGGGTCGGTGGGTCGGTGGGTTGATGGGTCGGTCAGCAAGTCAACACAGGAGTTTCTGCACCATTTAACCTGAGAGCGTCTTGCGAATGAAATCAAATTTGGTGTGAAGCCAAAGGGAACTGTTGTTGCTGTTGCTGCTGGCGCTGAACAAGGACCCGAAGAATGAAAATTGCGTACAGAATGGGCACTCAGTGATAAAAAAAAAAGAAAAATAAAGGAAAGAAAAGGAAAGGAAAGCGCCGCCGCCTGGCTCACCTCCAAAGCAAATAAATGCGAAAATGGAAAAGCGTTTCGCACGCATTTAAAATGGAAATCATTTATGGTCGAGCGGGCTTCCGGCACTCATTGTGCGTCGTCTCCAACTCCCATTTGCATTTCCGGCAATTAACAAAGGACTCGTGCATCCTCGACAAAGCAAGCCAAGTGAACTCGGCTGCGAATTGATGCATAGTCCGTCCTCTCGGGGACTTTGTGATATTTAATATTTACAAGATTTTTTATTATGCCTCTTTTTTGTTATGCTCCGTTATCATTTTTCCACTTTTCTCTGCTGAATGCATTTTTTATAGAATGTGCAACATGGCGTATGAGCAATTAAAATGGCAGCCAGCGCTTACGCATAATTATCATAATTAATACGAAGCTTTGTAATCGACTAAAGCCCGCTGCTCCAGCCCAGCGAGAGCAAAAACAATTTAACTACGAGTATTTTATATGCAAAATTATATTTCACTCCATTTTATTTTATGTCTGACACACATCTCCACGCTTTAATTAAAAGCCGTAATGCCTTAAGCCCGCCTGCTAAGGGTTGGCCCTGCCTGGCCTGGCCTGGCCTGGTTGCTCTGAAAAAAGTTACAATAAATTTTTACGACTCTAATGCGGAGCCCAAATGACACAGAAACCCTCTGGCAAAAAAGGGGGGACGATGACACACACCATGTGTGCGCACAGAGGCGGCCGAAGGGGGGCAAAGAGCAAACGCTTGTTAGCTTTCTCTTTTAATCAGCTCTCGTCGCGTAGTTTTGGCCCGTCTTCTTGCGGCTGAGCCAGATAATAGGGCCGCCCTGGCAACGCATGTATCCCCGGCGAAAGGGAAATATATGCTAATTTTAATTAGCCCGAAATTTACATATGCCACGCACACTATCCTGCCCGGGATCCTGCTGCGTTTTCCTTGCTCTTTTCCCAGAGCCACGGCCACACAGTCACTCACTACCATGACAATGCCAGAAATTGGTTAGACATTTTTCTGAAGAGCAGCCCTCCTCGCCCTGCGCCAAGGCAGAGCTAATTTAATATTTCAATGACTTTAAAAGTTCGCTAGCAGATTTCTATAATTAAATGGGATTACTTTCGCAAGTGAGCTTCAAGTAGAACTATAATTGGAGGAAGACCTAAGTTGAGTGCCTCTACAGCTTTCTATAAGCTATGAACCTTGCTTTATATATTTAATTATAATTTATTTACAGTTTGTGTAATGTTTTTTTTTTTTTAATTACAGAATAAAAGAAGTTGATTTCTATTTATAATCATAGTAAGCCTTTCTTCTTTTAATTTAATATAAAGGAAAATAACATGTTCTTCTCTGTTCTATACAACTGCCGTATATATTCCGATTCGCCGTTAAATCTTATTTATTTAAAATGAACTGATACAATACAATACATATAATACATATCTTCTGAACACGATATTTTAACCAAAAATGGAATGACAGCCAAATGGCGTATATGGTTCGATTCGCCGTTTAAATCTTCATTAGTTGGCAATAAAATAATTTAAAAACAAAGAAAAAAAATTTCGCCAATTTTTGAAAAAATTATAAGGGGTTACATCATTAAAATTGTCAAAAATTGGAAAAAAAAAATATTTTTTCTGATCTCTAAACTCAATATGCAGATTAATTACCCTAATAAAAACTAACACAGAACTTCTTTCCGAATTGAATTTGAGGCTGTTTTGACTTTGTTATGAATATTTTTAGCCTTGAGTTGTCCCTAAAATTAGGACATAAAAAACCGATTTAAATAGCCAAAAATACATATCTTCTGAACAGCATATTTTGGTCAAACATGGAATGACACCCATATATATTCCGATCCGCTGTTTTTAAGGCTGTTTGGGCCAAGTTATTGTTATTCTTAAGTTTGATTTGTTCAAAAACTAGGATATAAAAATGACGATTTAAGGACCCAAAAATCCGCATTTGATGATTTGTGAAGAGCATAATTTGGCCAAAAATGGGATGACAGCCAAATGCCGTTCATATTCCGAATCGCCGTTAAAATCTTAATTATTTGATAAATAAATTTTTAGATATTAGAATAAAAAAATTTTCGTCGATTTTTCAAAAAAATGTAAGGGGTTACATCATTAAAATTCTCAAAAATTGAACAAAATTTTATTGTTTCTGATCGGTAGACTCAATGTTCAGATTAATTAAACTAATAAAAACTAACACAGAACTGCTTTCCGAATTGAATTTCAGGCTGTTTTTTCTTAATTATGGATATTTTAAACTCTGATTTCTTCAAAAGTTAGGGTATTAAAATGTCAATTAAATAAAGGGTACCTTTGAGCTCTTCTTGAGAGCATAACTTGGCCAAAAATGAAAAGATAGCCAAATGCCGTATACTTCCCGATTTACCGTTTAAATCTTAATTAGTTGGCATTAAAATATTTTTAAAACTAAGAAAAAAATTTTTGCCCAATTTTTGAAAAAATGATAAGGGGTTACATCATTAAAAGTGTCAAAAATTGGCCAAAAATTAATTTTTTCTGATCTCTAAATTTAATATGCAGATTTATTAACCTAATAAAAACGAACACATAACTGCTTTCCGAATTGAATTTGAGGCTGTTTTGACTTTGTTATGAATATTTTTAGCCTTGAGTTGTCCCTAAAATTAGGACATAAGAACCCCATTTAAGGACCCAAAAATGCATATACCTGAGGTCTTTAGTTTTATGATTTCATTTTCACATAGTCCATTTTTATGTTTAATATATACCAAATTTGCATTTCAATTAATTCAAAATGATGGCTAAACATTTCGCAGGATTAATAGATATTTATATTCGGCGTGAAATGAAATCAACCTCAACACATTTCTATAATTTTTTATGGCTTTGTTAAATCATAAGTATAAAAGTGAAAGTACCTCAATTAAGTGGATAATTTAATTAGTATTTAATAAGAACTGAAATATTGTGACTTCTTTTATTGCTTGTTTGCAAATTTATTAAAATTGGAAAACTATGTCATACGGCCACGTCAAACTTTTCGAATCCTTGCCTAATCCTTGCCATTCTCCTTTTCGGCCGTCTGGCCAAATAGCCGGGAAAAGCAATCAGGCCTTTGTGGGCCGAGACTCGAAAGTCTGAAGAGATCCTTTGCAGCCTATTTGCTGCTGTTTGCTCCTTTTTGAGGACCTTTGCGTTTTTCTTTTTTCTCTTTGTTGTTCGAGGGTAAACGCTGCTGCAAAAGTCGCAGTGCATTAAACTGGCTGAGGGGGGGAGGAAAATGGAGGGGCAAGAGGCATAAAAGTCAGCCGAGAGTCTTATTGTTTTCTGGTTTTTTATCTACGAGATGCTATTTCAGCTCTGTCACTGCCCCAGCAGCAGCAGCAGATCCTGCGCCAGCTCCAGCTCCTCCTGCGACGCTTGGCGATTATTGTTGCAAAGTTAGTTGACAACTTGCCGGCCTCCTCCTGGCAGCTCTTAACCCAGGACGCCGGGACACCAGGATACCAGGATGCCACCCCCATGCAGATGATGAGCCGCCAAGCGTAATAAGGCCGAGGCCAGAAGGAGTCTAGTGAAAATAAACAGTTGGACAGAGGGACAGTTGGACAGACGGGCAGCCGACTTGGGCATAGTTGGGCATCGGCATCGGCATCTCAGTTTCTCAGTTTCACAGTTTCTCAGTTTCTCAGTTTCTCAGTTACTCAGTTTATCAGTTTGCCAGCTTCTCAGTTTCTCAGTTGTGCAGTTTCCAGTTTTGCAGCCTCGCAGTTCATAGTTCGCTTGTTGTCTCCTCATTGTCCTTGGCCAGTCCCTATTGCCAGTGCAGCTCCACTCTACTCTGGCTCTATATTATTATTATGTCCTGGCCCGGGACGGCAAAGTTTGCCATTGTATAACGACTTTGAATTTTTAATAATACCACCGTCGAAGTCTAGCTGCTCTCGCCCGAGGCGGGGGCGGCTTAGTATTGTTACGAATTTAATGCGTTTTTGGTTGAGGATCGTGGGGCATCTCGGGAAATTGAATATCCGTTAAGATATATTAACAATTTATGCCCCCTGATTGCCGGGCCACGATACCAGGCCAGAGTCATGCTTTGTGCCCCAAATTGAAAGCGAATTGCAAATGAAACGGAACCAAAGTACACAGATATATGGCTGGAGGAGCAACTGGAGCTGGGAGCTGGAACGTGAGCGTCTACCAAGAGCAGTCATCGTCAGGACCATAATGAGCAAGTCAATAGCCTGGCCAGTAACTGGAAAAGGGAGCAGCAGCAACAGCAGCAGCCGGCAAGTAAGGAGGAAAAGCAGGAAAAGCAGGAAAAGCCAGGCAGGCAATCGATGACGGAGCAAGGAAGCTGGCAGCCAGGAGCCATTCGCTCCTTGTCATCCAGCAGCGAGACGTGCGATAAAAAGCAGATTGCAATTTGTTTTACTGATTTCCATGCTTTTGGCTTTATTTGCACGACGGAAACTTTCATTAACATCAAACAGAAACGGGAATCGAGGCAGTAATGGCAAATGGCAACGGCATCGGCAACGGCAAAGGACCAGCCGCAGCCGCTGGCAAAACCAAATTTAAGCCAGGCCAGGCTATATATCGGGCCAATGCAACGGCCGTATTAAGTTGCATCCTTCATTTGGCCAATTTTTGGCCACTTAATTGATACAACCAGTAACTAGCCTCAGAAAGGCCAAGTGTCGACGACACCTCACAGAATTCCACAAATTCCCTGGGCAAATTGCACAGGCTATTCACAAGTCCTGGTCCTTCAACCAATTAGCTGGCAAATAATGGAATAATGGACTTTTCATCTCTAGACCGCAAACCAAGTCCTTTTGTGCTTCCCTTACCCATTGTGTATTTATTTGTGTCTACAATAACAACCTTTTTACAACAACATTTTTTCAACAACAACCTCTTTACAACAACATTCTTTTCAACAACAACATTCATTCAACAACAAAGCTATTACCTTACAATTTCACGAAATACCCTTTGTATAACAGGCTAGCAAACTGATCTAGCCAGGACGTCATTGATAGGAGAGTTAGCCAAGAACTGTTATAAACTGTTATAATATAAACACTGAGTTAATCGTTCTTCTACTACCTTCTGCGGCCCTGGTGTCTAAAAGCTTCAGTTCTGGCCCAAACGCATGGCATCTGGCTGTAAGGAAGTCAAAGAGTGGCCGCAACTTTTGTTGTGTGTTTCAAGTAATTTGAACAAATTTGCGAGACATTTTGTGGCCTCGGTGCAAATATTTTAGGCCTGACCTAAGCACCCCCATCATCACCATCATCATCATCAGCATCAACAACAAGGTCCTTTGCGGACAAAGGCCAATTAACTTAAATAATTAGCCAAAAGTTTTGCCGTCGAGATGAATCTCTGCCGCTCTGGCTGGTTAGGTAATTTCAATAAAATGTTATCATTCTGTTGTTGTCGAGTTGCCTGGGAAAATCCAATCAATTATCAGCCTAAGGGGGAAATACTCACTCGGTCTCTGTTACCCAGAATCCCAGACCCCCCAAGCCAAAGTCCAAGTCCAGGAAGGTGGTATGGGAAACAAGCCCCGTCGCCCGGTGGATGCGGAGCAGCCCCGCGGTCGGCCTGCAAAGAAGCCCCCCGGAAGATGGCCCTTCTGGCGGGTTGTCTACTGGCTGGGCGTATTGCTCCTGGTGGTCGGCATCTGTGTGGGCATGTACTTCACCCTCAAGTCGGACTTTGGCGAGTGCTCCTCCTACGATGTGCGCTGTGATTGAGTGCACCCGAGGTTAAGTAACCAGAGATGTGTAAAGGATCCAGAAGCTATGACTTTGTTGATTTAAGGTGGGTAAATTAAAGGGCTTAAGTTACAAAAAATAATAATGAAGAGTTCAAATATTTTTAAATAATTTACCCTTTAATATATCCCTTTTCCAGCTTAATAAATAATAAACAAAATGTTTGCTCGCCGTAATATAAGCCTCGAACGCCACAGGATTGACCAACGCTGGAAGATCGTTTTCATCGTTATCCTAGTAACAATACTGGCTGTTTACCTTATCCTACTCGTTTTATATATAGTTTACAGGTTCAGTGGACACAATAAATACAGAGTGAGTGCATATTGTGCAACTCTATTATATTATTGTACTAATTCCAGCTTAAACTTCCGCAGATACAATTATAAACCTAAATATTTATGCTGTTTCCCTTTTGTGTCTGGGCTGAAGGCTGGGTTATTATACAGTTCCATCTGTTGAGTGCCAGTCGTGTATGGAATTGGATTTTCAATTAATGCCAGATTAATGTATACAAAGACAAGGACACGAAGCCGCACACTATCATACTGGGATGCACATGCAAGTGCTCTTGGTGTGGGTGCGCACATCCTGATGCCATTCAAAGTTATTGGAGCGCTTCCTTTTGATGGCGTCCCGGTTGACTCCTCAATGGCGAAACGCGTTTTAGTTGAATGAAGCTAGTGAATGCACATATTTGGCCAGGGATAAGGGAAACACCATGTTATTTGTTCGTATTAATTAAGAGAGTGCAAAAATATGCACTGCTCTTGGCGAGTTTCAATTGAAAATGTTTACAAAACTGACACCTAATTATCAGTCATTTTTACTCCGACTTTCACTTTGATTTGTATGATTTAAAGCACTAAACTAAGTAATTACTTGTTCTATCTCTGCTATGTACTGTACAGCTTAAGGCAGTTTTTTGTTTTTTGTTTTTTGTTTAAACAACTTCTGGCCAGATCTGTCCTTATGAGCAGCCATCCGTCAAGGTCGGGGCTTAACAAAGATTTGTCGGTGATTCGGGCTTTTATTTCTTTGACACTTGCCAGACTCTTCCAGCAGGTGAATTTTAAATAAACTTTTTAATGAACTTCTAGATTTATTGCCGGCAGCAGCCGCAGCATCTGTGTGACACTTTGCGGCCTGGAATTTTGGGCTTGGAATGCTTGTGTTGCTTAGAGGAATTATTCCCACAATGTACTGCCAAGAATACCATGGATACTGTCTGGTTTAAGAGCCGAACTTAAAGCTCGAAGCAGATATTCTGCAAGTAATTGCACTCAGAGGAAGTGGGGGAAAACCACAAATAATATCTTAATGCGTGCTCTGCATTTTACGAGCTTCCCATTCGGTGCACACACTGCGTATGCGTAATGCCGATAAAGTGGCATTAGTATAATTGAACAGTCCTGGGCCGAGACCCGAGGATTTAACTTGGGGAGGTAGAAATGTAAAATGCACAAAGCCCAGGCGACTAATAAGCCCATTACAAGCGGATATGGAAGCTGGCAGCAAGGCTTTGATGATAATTAACAATTGCCTGCCTTCAATTATCGCAGATGCAACAGATTTTGAACTTGAAAAAGAGTCCTGGCCCAGGAATTAGCCTGCTGCTGCCCTTCACCCTGTGCCTCTCTCTGTGTCTGCAGCTGAGACTCTATCTCCGAGTGTATCTGTATCCGAATCCTCTTCCTGCCTCCAACAAATCCCTGGCTCGAGCACAAGCGTTTTGGCAGCAGCGTATTGACCCAGTTGTGCTTACTTCTCTTGCCAACGAATTGGAATTCAGGGGGAAATCGAAACGAGCACAAGAACAAAAAAATACAAAAAAATAAACAGAAAACAGAAAACAGAAAACGGAAAACTTTTGCTGCAAGTTAAGCTGGCCAAAAACTTCAGGTTTGAAAACGGTCCGGAGTCGGTTGCCGGAGTGCTTAGCCAGCGATTGCTTTTGGCCAGGTCCTTAGTCCTTGATCCGGGCTTAATTTGTGCTCGATTGGCCAGTAAAAATGCGAACTAAATCTGAATCGTGGCGCAGCAATTCAACAGGCACGTAGTCCTGTCCCGAAAAAAGCGCCAGGACGAGCGACGACATCGCCAACCTGAAGGACAAACAAAACATTTGACATAATGTGCGGATTTTGGTGTCGCATAAAATGCTATATGACATATATGCGCCCCCCTTCGGTCCGACCTCCCTATAAATTGTGACGCAAATACGTGTGCACGTGCTCCGTGTGTTGGTGTGTTGGTGTGTGTGTGTGTGTGAGTGGCATGTAAATAACGCACACCCCAACGCGTGAGTGTAAGTGCTGTGTTTGCGCTTCCGTCTGTCAGGATGTTATGTGTTGGCTGTTGGCTGTTGGCTGTTGGCTGTGTGTGGCCGCCGTGTTGTTTATGCTCATCGTCCTTGTAATGATTGTCGCCAGCCGCCTGCACGTGCTTCCTCTTCGATATTTGCCTTGGTCGCAGTGCATTGTCTCTCCTTGTTTGGTCCTTTTTTTTGTTCTCGGAGGGATATGTGCTTAAAACCGAACTCGTTTCGAGTGCCCCAGAATGCCTGATTGCAAAGTGTCCTGGAATATGCATTTCATTGCACTGACAGGGCTTAAATTCGTAATGTGTCCTTACTTTCCAATCACTGTTAAGAATATTCCTGAAAGCAAACTACTTTTCCTTGATACCTCATTATATAAACAGAATATCTACCTGAAACTTAAACCTGTAAGGAAAGCATAGTCCTTTCCTTCCATTTCTTGTTTAAGTTTCATAAAATTCTAAAGTGTTTTGATGAGGCTGCAATTTGTTATTCTATTTAATAGGATTTTCGATAGTGTTCAGTTTCGCCAATGGATATGCCAGATAATCCAAGGACTATAAGCTATTATATTGCAATGATGTGAATCAACTAGTTATGTGGGCTTCCTCATATATAAAAGGAGCCTGGTTTATGCTCGAGTCAAAGCAAAAGTCTAGAGTTACTTTTCACTTACCAAAGCGGAATATAAATATTTTTGGCATGTACATATGGGTTATCAAATTATTATACTGGCTAAAAATGAGAGCTCGGCTGGTTTTGGGCTCTCGCATAAATCATATTCCCCAGCAGGAGCTGGAGCTCCTGGAGCTCTGGTAGTGGCTCCCATCTATCCATCATGGCCAGCAGATAGCTTAAAGACCACTCAAGCACTCAGGGGCAGATGATTGCCCAAACGAAGCCGAAGGAGCACACATCCTGCAGATCCTGCTCCTATTGCTCCTGCCGACTGCTGCTCCTGTGTGCATCCGAGGTCGTGTCCTCTGGCCGGGCCATTGTGGCTGCCCATGCATTTGGCCTGCATCGGAAACAAGAAATTGTAAAGTGCATGAATACAAAATGAACTGCGAGTACATTAAAGTCCTTTTTCCTTTTTTTTCCCCGGCACCTACCCTCCCCTGCCGTTGGCCCTTCTCTCGTTTTAAAACGAGAATGAATACACTCGAGCGTAGTTCGCAAATACTTCAAATACTTCACATGCAATAAAAACACTCCCAGAAAGAAAAAAGCCAAAACGGAAACCGCAGTTACAGATACGCAGATACAGATACAGATACACAGATACACAGATACACAGAGAGAGAGAGAGAGAGAGGTGGCACGGCTGGGAAAGAGACGGCACTCAAACAATTTGCATTGTCTGCTGCCGGCCATTGCGGTTTGTCCGGGATTTCCGTTCGACGTTTTTACTTTTCTTTGCTTTTCCCCCATTTCCCTACATTTTCCCACCTCCACGGCCTGGGAGAGATAAAGCCATGAATTGAGGCATTAATTGAATTGATTGAAATTGGCATCAGTGTCGTGGACAAAAAAGAGATCGGACAACTTTTCCACTTCGCATTATGCAAAACCAAAATAAAAATAAGAGCTCAATGATTTTTTTAAATAAACTGATCCGACACAGGCATCCATCGCTACTAGGGGATTTTCCAGCAAACCAACAGCTAACGCGGTAATCTCGGATTACATTTTTTCATATTTCCACAGTTGCAGATATTAATGCGCTTTAATATGGATAAAAAGGCTAGACTAAGTACTTAGTTTCCTCTTTACAGACATATGACACTGCATGGTTGCTTTCATTAAATAAACAGTTTATATACGATTATAAAAAAATATTAAAGAACTGTTTTTTTTTTATTATTAAATAACAAAAATAATGTATGACCATGCCTTCGCTATATAGTCATATATAGTTGCCTCTTTCAGAGCTTTTATGAATGAAAGGAAATCGAACATTTATTCATCACACCTTTTTCCCACAATCGATAGTTTTATAATCGATTTGTTTATATTATCATATATATATAATCAAGAAAGCCAACATATGTTCAGTGGTTTCCGCTTTCACTATTTCCAAATAAATATACAATATTATTATACATATATCAGGAACCCGTGGAAATTCCTCTATTAATTTTCCTCTGCTTTCCATTAAACGAATTTTCGACTCTCTGAAAAATTTATTTAGTGAATTTTATGCTGAATTTTTATACTGTGTCGCATAAAATTTGTTATTTTGTTTGGTGGAAAGTTTTGTTTTAATTGTGGATCCATATTGCCGTACAATGATGGCTTCTGCTCTTTGGCTCCCTTACTATTTTATTCTCTTTCCCTGCCGGCTCTGCTCTAATTCCCATTAAACATCGGAAAACTTTTATTCCATTGTTGAAATTTGCACAATCTTGAACTTTGAAGCACTCGAGGCCATATAGCGATGGCCATGGTTATAGTGGTATAGTTTCCACGGAGTGATACCCCAACGAGTGCGTGGCGGGGAAAGTTTGTGCCAAAGCACTTAAGGCGCTTCCCATATTTCGATTATTTACACAACGGTTTCAATTGTTTAGGCCCGGCTGCCATCGTCATCTCGTCCTGGCCGATTTCCCGGAGGCCATAACCATTCCGATTCCGTTGATTTCGGTGGCTATTCGGCATCCTGTGGCTTGTCAGTGCTCCATTGTTCTCGATGGCAAAGTTAATCGAAGCTTAATTAGTTGGCTGGCTGTCGTCGGGGAATGGGCTCCGGGGCTGGCAGCTGGGCCGCAGCACAATTGAGTCACTGTTGTTAACTTAACCAGCATAATGAGTCGAAAAACTGCGGCCAAGTGTGGCAAACAGGAGCAGCGCCCAGCCGAAGATGCCCAATTAGGCCCTGACATTGATCGGAAGAAAGTTTTTCGGGTACTTCCTCTCTCCTCGGGCTTAAAGTCGTGGCCACAAAAGAAAGTTAAGCATGACTTGGAATCAAAGTTAAGAATACCAACAAGAAATACAGCGAAGAGTTTCTAATTTAAGAAGGTTGGTAATTGCTAATGGAATCTTATAAATAGAGAGTACTTTTTAAGATGATGGAGAATGGAGGTGAGTGCTGGCTTTGTATTAAAAATGTATTTACTTAGGTGCAGTTTATTCAAGGCATTTTTATTACTCCTAATAAAGTGAAATTGAAACTGTGTTCTTGCGGAAATAATACCAATTAATGCCTTGTGATTTATATTTTATATATATTTTATATGTTTCTAATTTAAAAAGGTTGGTAATTGCTAATGGAATCTTATAAATAGAGAGTACTTTTTAAGATAATGGAAAATGGAGGTGAGTGCTGGCTTTGCATTAAAAATGTAGTTACTTAATGCAGTTTATTCGAGGCATTTTTATTACTCTTAATAAAGTGAAAGTGAACCTATGTTGTTGCTGAAATAAAACCAATTAATGCCTTGTGATTTATATTTTATATAGATTTAATATGATTATAATTTAAGATGGTTGGTAATTGGTAATGGAAGCTTATAAATAGAGAGTACTTTTTAAGATAATGGAGAACTAACTAAAGTATAGGTGAGTGCTGGCTTTGTATTAAAAATGTATTTACTTAGGTGCAGTTTTTATTACTCTTAATAATGTGAAAGTGAAACGGTGTTGTTGCGGAAATAAATCCAATTCATGCCTTGTGATTTATATTTTATATATATTTAATATGTTTCTAATTTAAGAAGGTTGGTAATTGCTAATGGAATCTTATAAATAGAGAGTACTTTTTAAGATAATGGAGAGCTAACAAAAGTATAGGTGAGTGCTTTGTATTAAAAATGTAGTTACTTAGGTGCAATTTATTCGAGGCATTTTTATTACTATTAATAAAGTGTTGTTGCGAAAATAAAACCAATTAATGCCATGTGATTTATATTTTATATATATTTAATGTGTGCTACAAGAACTCAGCTCTTGGGATTTTTTGGCACTGATTGATTTGTTTTTGGGCCACAACAAAGAAAGAGTTACTATGCCTCATTTAACCGACATTTTCCGTGACAAATTTCAGCGCAATTGCAGACACAAGAGCCGCGTAATGAATTATATAAGTAAATATCCGTGGTATGTGCTCGCTTGTGCTCGCCGGATTGCCACGCACATTTGGACGCAATTCCTCCTTTTTGTTTCAGCATTTCACGATTTTTATATATATTTTATGCATGGCTTTGTCCTGACACAGACACGGGGGCGTCTCGGAG
Source organism: Drosophila pectinifera (assembly GCA_008042775.1). Taxonomy (NCBI): domain Eukaryota; kingdom Metazoa; phylum Arthropoda; class Insecta; order Diptera; family Drosophilidae; genus Drosophila; species Drosophila pectinifera. The sequence goes on from VNKC01003081.1 coordinate 74,359, forward strand.
CGATGTGCATGGCATGAGGCTCCATATGTGTGAGTATATGGGAATAGCTGACACGTTTTCGCACACGGAGACAGCTGCACCTCGCACCAGGCGTCGGTCTCCGGTCTCCGGTCCCCAGTCTCCGGGTTCCGTCTTATCTGGAGCCTTAAATTCGGCCCGAAAAGTATGCCATTAAATGTTCAGCTCCCGAGGAATTAAGTGAAAATGCTGATCAGATGCGAGGCGGAGAGTAAAGTAAAAAATAAAAACAATTAAATGACAATGCCACGAGGGCCCAGGGTGACACAGACACATTTTGAAATCGTTTCGTGCATCATCATTTCATTTCATTTCATTTTGTTTCCCTTGTAATTCCCTTACACACAAAAAGCAGTCATTAAAAATGAGTAAATTTTAAGGCCCACATGCGTACACACACACACACACACACAGGCATATGCAGGCCCTCTCTAATGAGGTTACACATAAATTAGCTTAAATACGTGAGGAATAAATGCACGAGCTTTATTCAGTTGTTATATGCGGCAGAGTCAGAAATCATCTCACGCCCTGTTAATTTTATATTCGAGTTTATATTATTTTTTGCCCCGGCAGAAGTATTCCTCAATTCATTCCCCAGCCACGTAGCAGGCACTGCCAATGCATTTAACACTTTAATGGCATTAATTTAAATAAAATGCCGCACACACACACTCCACACACATGGATCAAAATGGGGAAATAAAAGGCGAGCCAAATAAGAAATCAGAAGCAATTTGTTGCCCTCAGGCAACTCGGGGCCCCTGCGGGGCCATGTGTAAGTCAGCAGAGTCCGCTGGTTGGGTTTTTTAATGCGGAAAATGCATTTTATGTTTCACTCCACAGCCAGGATATCGAGGGACTGCGGCGAAGGACCAGCTGTCGAAAGCAGTAGGAAGCTACCGACTGGTAACTGGTAACTGGTAACTGGCTGTGGCGGCAGCTCAGATGTTCGCTCGACTTGAGCTGAAAGGCAGTCAGCAGGACAACAGGGTTCCTAAGGCCAACATCTCCTTATTTTTTCGCTCCCCCTCCCCTCTTGAAGCCCCTTGGCTTTCCTGATACACTCGTCCTGTCCTAGTCCTGTCTAACTTTGTATGGAGAGCTTAGCTCAGCTTAGAGAGACGAGAGCCCACATTAAAATCGATTTGTGTCGAATGGCGAATGGCGGACGGCGCTTGTATATTTAATTAACAACAAACATTGTGCCAAATGAAGTGTAAATATTTTATTTAATTGAGCTCTCAAATTGTCGCTCAGTATGGGCATTTGGCCTTTGAATAGTATTTTGGCCAAAAATCAACAGCGACAACAAAAAGCCGTAATAATAAACAAAATTGTGCATGAGCCAAAAATATTCATGCAATTAGGCAATGAGTAAACAAAGAGCCAATGCCAGACGCCCACCCTCCCATACCCCCTCACTCCCTCACCCCCTTGCCGCCGACGCAATCACAACAGGCGAGTCGATTGCCAAAGGCTGTGCCAACGCGTCGTATACGCGATATGAAAGTGGTTCCTGTTCCGTGGTGGCAAAAGGGTAGCTAGGGGTATATAATCTTCATTGAAAATAATAATTTAAAGCCTTCTACTCTTGGGGAAATATATTCTACCAAATATACTTCGCTTTTGGCTTTCTACATTAATTTAAACAGCGGAATAAATAATTGTATTAAAGAATATTTTAAATATACTTTTACAGTGATTCTAAGAGATTTAATATTGAAATAACTTTGTTTTCCTTTGAAATAGTATTTGCAGATATTCTACTGAATAAATAGCTTGAAAATATACTGTTTAATAATTCGAAATTAAGCATTACTTATACAACTTCTTTGATTTTTATTACTTTCATAAAGCAACTGACTGCTTTTTCAGGATTAAGTGAATTCTACATCAGTTTTGTATAAATTGCATGGATATCTGGAATAATTTGAATATTATTTCGCCCTAAGCTATGGCAGAAACTTTGATTATCAATTCAAAATTGAATATTTACTAAAACTCAGGGTATTTACACAATTGCGCCATTAAATAGAGCCATCATTCGGGATTCATTTATGCGTGTGCAAATAATGCTGCTGGAATTCTGCGTTGTGCACAACCAAATGAGTGACTGTAGTGGAGTCCCAGTTTTTCAGTGGCAACCGGCGGAGGGGGAAGTCAACACAAGCGAAATAAATTAGGCGACGGCGATGATTGCTTCCAGACGGCGGCCACAAATAGGACCCATCCTGCAGCATCCATCATCCCACGCCCAGCCTCCTCCAGACCCTTTCCCGAAGGCCGACGGCCGACCCTGATTATTATTATTATTATTATTATTATGCAGAGCAAATGCGGGCAGCAAACGTAGCAGAAAACTGCACAATAATGGCAGAGAACGACCAAAAAAGAGGCAGAAAGAAATGTGGGTGGTTGGGCGGAAAAAAAGGCATGGAAAATATATTCGCGACGCATTGAAAATTCATTCACGACGAGTACAACGGCAATGGCGGCTGCGGTCGCTTCCGCCAGCTGGAGCACGGGATGCGATTTTCATTTTTATTTCCGGCAATTAGCACTCGAATCGAGGACGCCACTGCAGCCTCCTTAAAATGATTTTAAATTGCATTTTTCTTAACGTCTGAACGGCACAGGGCTTAATGCCACCGCCGCAATGGCCCTGCAGCGTGCTTTTCCACTTTTCCAGCGATTTTCACACTAACACAACGTCTCTGTCTCTGTTTGTGCCTCTCTCTCTCTCTCTCCCTGCTGTGCTAGCCTTGTTTCAGGACGAACCTGACCGAATTTATGTTGCCAACTGTCTGTCCGGCTGTCTCGCTCACTTCCGCCGGCATTAGAGCCACTTCCGCTCCAATCTTGAATATAAGCTTTCGCCCCGAAATTTCAAGTGGCATTCTTTCAGGAGACTAAGGAAGGCACAAAAGGAAATACAAATAAGAATTTATATATTAAATAGAAATATATATAATATATAATATATAATATATAAATAAATACATATATAAATAAAATATGAACTATATACTATTGGTTTATTTATTTGAATAGATTTTTAATACTTTATCCTATATCTAATAGTTTCCTTCCTTTTACAATATCATAACTATGTAAGACTAAGGAACACACAGAAGGAAATACAAATAAATAAATAGAAATATATATAATATATAATATATAAATAAATATAAATACGA
>VNKC01003081.1:77621-191649 GCA_008042775.1 Drosophila pectinifera
ATATATAAATAAATATAAATACGAATAAAATATGTACTATATACTAATGTTTTATTTATTTGAATAGATTTTTAATACTTTATCCTATATCTAAGAGTTTCCTTCCTTTTACAATATTATAACTATGCAGCAAAATTCTTAGATTCCTTAAATATATAATACATATATATATATAGTTATTATTGTCTATTAAGCTGTTCCTTTGGTTATTTTTGGGTTAAGTAAAAGGAGCTAACATCGAGGCGAAACGGAGGACGGAGATCAAATTGATGCTCGATGTCAGGAAGGAGTTTGCCATAATTAAGGCGGCACATGTCCCGCCCCGCAGATCCGTGGCACTCAGCACAGTGGGCCGGAACGGTCGGGCATATTTATCAACTGGCCGCAGAGACCGACAATTTGTTGCTCGCCGTGAACTACAAACCGTCGCTCCGTCGCTCCGCCGGCTGGCAGTGGCTGATTTATGAAGGAAGCCCCGGACTATATCTATGGCCCCGACTCTTAAGACCCAGCCAGCAACCAGCAGAAGCAGCAGCAGCGGAGCTGGTCGACCGAGCGTATAAAATATTTAAGGGAAAACTTCGGGGAGAACTAAAATTAACAGTCAACTGCCATCGAGTTTTAAATTACTCAAGCCGAAGGGGGCAAGGAAAAGCAGCTGGCAGCAGGGCGGTTGAGATGGCAGAGACTTCAAATGGAGCTCAAGGCGGGCTTACAAGCCCAAAGCCAGATGTTCGCCTGCTGCCCCTCACTCTGTTCTCCGTTCTGGCCATCTTTCTGCGACTGTCTGTCTTAATTGTAGCAACATTTTGAGTTGAGCTTCACAGTTTGGCACTTCGTTCGCCGAACGGCACTTTGAACGGCAATCAAAGTGAAAGTAAGGCGGCCAGGATTTTCCCCAGCTTAGACACTCCCACTTCTGGCGCTGCACTTGCAAAGAAATTTACAGCTTCAAAGCATTTTACATGGGCATTAGTTCTGTAGGAGCATGATTTCGAATGAAACCCATTTAAGTGAATGTCGTGACATTGGGGAGCAGCAGCAGGAGAAGGAGCAGCAGTAGAAACCCAAACAGAAACCGAGCAGAGTCAAAGCGAATGTGTTATTCTCAGGCTTTCCTCAAGGGGCAGCCACGCCAACGATGCGTATGTGTAATACGCTTAGTGCATTGAGCTCTGGGTTGGAATAGAGCCAGAACGGATCCGAAATGGTTTCTCTGTCTGGCCCAAGGGCAAGGGTTGATATGGCCCTGGTTTTGAGGGACATGTTGTCTCTAAGCGACTCCTGGCTGCGATTATCCTACGGAGGGCGAGTCCTTTGTGTCTGGGATGAGATTTTATCCGTACAAGTCCAAGTGGTTTTGTCCATCTGACATGCAAATGTGGTTAGTAAAGGTGCAGCCAAAGCTGTTAAAAAGTTTACCTCTTAAAATAATTTCTAAAAGGTGTCTAGATATATGCTCTATAAGTAGTAGGAAGAAATAGATTTAAATGCATACTTTTGGGCTTAATTATAACTATTTCAAATCACTTTGTTACTCTTTCTTTGAATTTATTTTAAACTAAAATGTGGTTCTAAATTTTAAAGCAGAATTTAAAGTTATGTTCCTTTCAAATATTGTGTGATATATATATCTGAAGTTCTTTTACTGTGCCTTCCCATTTTTTCTTTAGGATTTCCACTGTTATTCAAGTTCCCAGAGAGTTGCAGCCTCTTTGCTTATTTTTTCCCCTTTCACATTCTTGAATACCATTTGGTATCGAAAGTCAAGGCTGCTCCTGGTCTTTATGTCCCACACATCTGCATTTCCAGCTGGCAATCTGTCATCAGTCTCGGCATTAGCAATGCTTTTTTCTAGCATTTTGCTTGCCATTTTCGAGCATATTTGCGTCTGCCTGATAAAACTGAAGATTGAGCGAGCGGAGCCCACACGTGTGCCCGGAAATCCAAGTGACAATTGAATGCAGCAGCAGCAGGAGGGGATGCGGGATGCAGGGATCCGAGGATACAGGGATCCGAGGATGCAGGGATGCGAGGATGCAGTGCTGAAAACGCTGGAGCAGAGTGGAAAACAGCGTTCGCAAACCGTTCTGACAGCTGCTCGACAGGATTTCCAAGCTGGCATTCCCGAATATAACTCATGGCTGCTGGACAGTAAGATGTCCTTACTGCACACACACACACACAAATGCACACTGCACACATATAAATACAAGGATGAAGTCCTCGTACTTCGCAGCACGAAGTTGGGCAAAATCGACAATACGACAAAATATTGTACGTTTTACGCATTGTCAATTTGGGGGCGGGCGTGGGGGGTTAAAGGGTTGATGGAGTTGAGGGGGTAGAGAGGGTTAAGGGGGTTGAGGGGGTTAAGTGGGGGGATGGGGGGCGCTGAACGTGCTTGGCCAAACTTATTGACTTGACATAAAAATGCTCGTCTATGATTTCTGGCTTATGCACACGAAATCCGATTGCTGAATTTACAATAATTTGGGCAATTCCGTTAGCAAGTTACCAAGTTTACAATAATAAAAGTACTGACTGAACACCGAGTATATTCTGCTATTATTATCAACTTTTTCCTTCTCCTTTCTTTTCTATTTTATTTTTATTATTTTTTGTTTGTCCTGCCTGGAAAATCCCACAGGTTTTGTGCTTTCATCATTATTTGTTGCCCGACTGACAGCAGTCTGTGGAGAGACACACACAGAAAATATTAAAATTTAAATTTGTTTTCTAATAAAAACGAAAACACGCAGCTCGGGCCAAAAAGTCCGGCAAATCCCCCCGAGGCGGGAAGGGCGTGGCGACGCCGGCTCCAGGACTCATGAGTCGAGCAAACGAAATAATATTTACCCAACGTGATTTTGTTTACCTATCTTTTCAAGCCTCCCCTGCCCCCTGCTCCGGGTAGAGCTGCGTGTACCTGTGGAAAAAGAGTCCTGAAAATTGAAGATTTTCGGGCGGCCACAAATTGTTTATATTTTGTTATTAGTTGGCAGCCGCCAAGGCCCCCGGAAAGAGCCCGCAAATGTTTGCATTTTGATGAAGTACACTAAAGTTAATCCAGTTCCATTGCGATGCACAGACCAAGGACGAGGAGGAGCAGGAGCTCCTTGCTGCAACATGGAACTTAAACTTTGGCCGACTTTACTCCAAGTTGCAGGAAGTTTTTAGCTGCACAAACGCATTGCCGGACCGAAACTTCTGGCCCAGACAAGGCACTTGAACCCCGAGAAGAAAAAACAAAAACAAATGGCAGCGACTTTATTTAATTAAAAACTTGCCGCACGCATGCAAAGGGAAAGTTCTTTGTTTTATTTTTATTTTATGTTTTTTTGTAGCCCAGAGTGTTGGACTTTTCATTAGGCATCCGCGTAATTAGCCCCGGCTGCCGCCATCTTCTCACATGTTGCCAAAAACTTTTACGGTTTACGGCTCACTCTGATGGACAGCATACTTAAATCTGGAGCTGCTCCTGCTCCTGCTCCTGGGCACTCGCTTAGCCCCAACAACGGCGACTGGGGAGCAATCTCTTTTGATGTCACTGCCAGTCGCTTTATTGTCCGCCCTAAATCTCTATTACAATCCGAGGTGTACTTCGGGGTGTACTAATTTAATGCTTCCAGCATGTAAACGGCACGCCTGTTGCCTCCCCGAATGGACCCGGAATGGTCCCGGAATGGACCCGGATGAGGATGTGGATGCTGGGCCTGAGATTTCTTAGATTTCTCTGACCTGCGCTAAGTAACTCCCACGGATGCCACGGTATAATTCACTGAGCTATCTTGTGGTCAACTTGATTTAAATCGCCCCACCCTCGGGGGTCAGCACGGCGGCTGCTGGAAGTTAAATAAAAAATGTGCTTAAAGCATTCTCGCCTCGCATTTTTCCATTTAATTACGCGTCAAAGGTATTTCATTTCATTAATGTCGGATAAGTGCATTTAAATGTGGGTTTCACAATGCCCAAAGTGGCAAATTGAATGGATAAATCGCACACCATAATAGTTCCATATATTCTACTTAAGCTTTATTCCCATAACACTAGAGTTCGTTGTTTTTTGTATGCAAAATTCGATTTATTTTTAAGCTTCAGAAAAGATAGTGATCTACATTAAGGTAATGGCTTGAAAAAAATCTTTGATTTGGATCTCTTGTTAAAAAGCGTTTATAGGGTTTTGTGTTTCTTTGTATTACTTATAGTTTTTAAGTTCGAATGGAAAAAACAGCATTTCTAAGAAATTTTCAATAAATTGTCAGCCAATCTTTATATTATTTTAGGGCTGGTATTAAAATATATATTATTTTAAACTTATTTAAGGACCTAAAAATGCGTAAACCTGAGGTCTTCTTAACAGGATATTTTGGCCAAAAATGGAATGTCAGCCAAATGCCGTATATGGTTCGATTCACCATTAAAAGCTTAATTATTTAGAAATAAAATACTTGAAAAAGTTAAAAAAAATTTTGGCCATTTTTTCAAAAAATGATAAGGGGTTACATCATTAAAATTGTCAAAAATTGGCAAAAAAATTTATTTTTTCTGATCTCTAAACTCAGTATGCAGATTAATTAACCTAATAAAAACTAACACAGAACTGCTTTCTGAATTGAAATTAAGGCTGTTTTGGCTTAATTATGGATATTTTAAACTCTGACTTGTCCAAAAATTAAGGTATTAAAATGCTAATTAAAAAAGGGGTATCTGTGAGCTCTTCTTGAGAGCATAACTTGGCCAAAAACTAAAAGATATCAAAATGCCGTCTACTTCCCGATTCACCTTTTAAATCTTAATTAGTTGGCAATAAAATTTTTGAAAACCCAAGAAAAAAAATTTTGGCCAATTTTTTAAAAAATGATAAGGGGTTACATCATTAAAATTGTCAAAAATTGGCAAAAAATTCATTTTTTCAGATCTTTAAACTCAATATGCAGATTAATTAACCTAATAAAAACTAACGTAGAAAGACCTTCCGCACTGAATTTCAGGCTGTTTTGGCTGAGCTATGAATATTTTTACCCCTGAGTTGTCCTTAAAATTGGAATTAACCGTTAAAAGCTTAATTATTTAAAATTAAAATATGGGAAACACAAATAATATATAAAAGGGAATCAAAAAGCCTAGGTTGAGAACTGTAATTGAATTTTACCAATGAAGTTATTGTTTTAAGGTGTTATTTAAAGTTTATTTCATTTATACAGAAATAAGTACATATATTGAAAATAGGAAGAGGATTGTTATTGAACCATAAATTTATTTAATACAAGGTTTTAAATTTCTTGTTATTTGATATCCGACTTTTACGAAAACCACTTTCGTATTTCGTGTGAATAAGATACAATAAGTGTAAAAGTTGGCTTTAATTAAAACTCAAAAAGGAATGCTTCCTTAAGGGCACAGTAAACTGTCAGTTAGATTGATATAAGGATACTTCATGTAAGTAATCTTTAAGGCAAAGCTATCTTATTTTTAAGGACTCCCTATAGCTCTTTAAGTCTCTTTTTCATAAATATATAACATTGAAAGACAATACCTCTGTGGTTCTTTGTATTCCTTCCTGTCCAAATTGTCTTTTCATTGTCTGCCCTTTAAAATATCATATTTTTATTGCCATGGATACAAATCAATTTAGCCTCTTCAAAGCCGGCAACGACCTTTTGTTTATTTTATTGTTTTCCTGAGAGAAAATCCCCCCTTCCCTTACCCGCCTCCTGACGTGGGTGGATGACCTTGTCGGAGGAGCAAAAACATACAAACATTTCTGGATTTAATGTATTTACTTGCAGCTGTTGCTATGTCCCAGCAAATGTTTTATGATTGCAACAAATGCAAATTGTTTCACTTGGCGATTTAAATTAAAACGAGTGGAAAACAGTTATTAATGTGCGTGATTTATGGGCGCCAGAAATATGCAATATGAAAATTAATAAAGCGCGAGGCTTAAGTCTTAAATCCTTTTGCAAGGCACACTCGCACACACAGAGTGTGTATGTTCGGTACATATGCCCCGGGGGAATTTATTACTCAGTCACCTGACCCCGCCCCTTAGCCCCCTGCTGCTCCCCCCACAATGTTTCCCGTAGATTTGGAAAATTATTCGCATTTTATGGCATTAATTATGCGCTCTCGAGTTGCTCACGTTGCTGCCCGCTTGTTGTTCTAACTGTTGTTGTTGCTGGTTATAGCTGCTTGTTGGCCTTGTTGCTGTTGTTGCTGTTGTTGTTGCTGTTGTTGTTGACATTAATAAACGCACATTTAATGAAATTGCAAACGTGCAGCTACATAATTAATTGTTTGCATAAATTAAATAAATGCCAGCCGAATTACAATCCGCCAGCGACTCCTGTGCCCCGACCATGTATTTCAAAGTTGACTTTGGATTCACCAATTAATTCGATTACTGTCATCAATGCCAGCAATTTTTTAATTACTACCTTTAACCTTGTTTGCTAATCGAATATAAAATTTAAAAATTATTGTTTTAAAATCAGATTTACTTTATGAATGCCTTTAAAATTGTTGTATTATTAAATTAGGACGAATTACTTTCGTGATTTCTTTTTAAAAATTGAAGAAATACTCAAATTGAGTTTATCATAGGATTATCGATTAACTATAATATGGATTAACTATAATATCGATTAACTATAATAATATAAAATAAGTGGCCACACTGCCAAATAATAACTGATGGTAAGCCTGTACGTATACTTATTTTAAACATTTGACAATTCTAACGAGTAGATCTTATATTTATTTAATTTTTTAAATATATATTATAATTATTATTATTAATTATTATTATTATTATTTAATTATTTAATATTTTATTTTCATAAATACGTATCCTATATCCTACTTACTGAAAACTTTCCAGGTTAAGTTAGCCGCGAGTTCCCAATTTGATTTAATTATTTACCTAAATCTTTGCGCAGTTCCGCCAGCCCTTCTATATTTGCAACATCCTTTAACAGTGCTCGAAATTGGCCAAGAATCCAATTTAAACACTTGGCCCAGAGTGGCGCGGAGGTCTGGTGAAAATGTGCAGCATTCTCATTCGAACAATTAGAACACTTACCTGGCCCTAGACCGGTTAATGAAAACTTTCCTGCGCATCGGCCTGAACAGGGCTCGGGGCCCCGGGGGGGCAAAGTTGAATAAGTAATAAACCCGCCAACTGCCGCAGATGAATGGCTTTCGTGGGCGGGGCTGCGGGGCGGTGCGGGGCTGGGCGGGAATTTATTTGCAAAAGGCTTGACCAACTTTTGAACTTTGAGTGGCTCTTGATGCGATTGCAATTGTTGCAGAGTTGAGTTTGGTCCGAGGACTCGGGCCATCGCAGTGCCTTGGAATTAGTATTAATATCTCACTGAATAATGAATACTATATTTTCATTTGCAGAACTCACCAGGAGCTGGACAACTGTGGCCGTTCTAAATAAGTAAGTCAACCTTTGTGGTCAGGCAAAGGACATTCCGAGAGAGGGACTCTTCTACCTAATCAAAATCCTGCCAAGTTCACATAAAATACTTCAGCTCGAATGAGTTATAGGCAGACACAGCTAAGAAACGAGTGGGGCGACCATAAGATACCCGGTAACAGGTCTACATATAGAGAATACACAGCCGATATGATATTTTGAATAATAACCTATCAAAAGAATTGATAGAATATAAATATCGTTAATTATATTAATGCAAAGTATTTCTGAAATAAAATATTTTAAATTGAACTTAAAGATTAGCACTATTAATATTAGTACTTTTAACAAACTTCATCCGTAGGAAATAAATGTTTCTAAATATTTAATAAATAATGTAATTTCAGTTCAAATGTTCCGATGTCATCACTAAGTGATCACTACATCATACTGATACTATACTGATACATGATATTGTATCAGTATCAAGTCAATGAATAACTATGCCTATACAAACCTCTTAAAACAATTAATATTTTTAGGTTTCAGACAAATACAATACATCCCCGTAAAGAGCAAATACCGGGTATTAAAACTATATGTCAGACCTTGAACATTTTGGAATTAATCTCGATTTGCATCGCCAACCAGAGGAGCCCAGGATGAGCTATGGAAATTCAATTAGCCGCTTCATAAGCCAGATGAGTAATTAAGGAACCGGTTTGTTCGTTTTTCAAATACTCAGCAGATTTTCACTTGCACTGCCATATGTAATATGTGAGCCCAGGGTGGAAATTCATATTTTATTCATGAACACGGAGGTGGCTGCAGCTGATCCTTGTTCGTCATATATAGATACATCCGCATCCGCATCGGCATAACCCTTGGCCCTCTCCGCACATAAACAATGAAATTACAGAGCATTTGTTGTATTCTCAGAAGTTCGAACGCGTTGGCATTAGAGAGCAAAATTTGCATAGCATAAACATGCAATTTCAGCTCTATTTCAGTTATTCCTGAATTTTGATGCACCCGGGGAGAGGTCGGGGAGGCAGGAGCTATAATTACAATTTGCATATTAACATCGGGTTGTAGCCGAGAACTGATTATGATTTGGGGCTTGTCAGGAATGAAGTGAAAACTGAATCAAGGGACTTGTTGTGCCAGAAACTATGAATGGGGAGTGTATTTCGCATAATTGTGGTTTAATGGGAATATATTTAATGTCAAGCTTAGATTTAGTTGATTTTTGACAAATACAGATCGGTGTATAAAATACCTTTAATAACTTTACTAAGTGCTTTCATGTTCTGTTCAGCCATAAAGATTTATTACCATACCTCCTTGTCTGGGTCTGACAGAAGCATTAATATTGAATTTCAAAGACTTTCGTTCTCGAATATTCTACATGGAATTCCAGCTCTCCTGCGATGTGGGAGAATTTAATTCAAATTCTATATGTACATGTGAAAGAACTCGCCCCGTGGTACAGGTATTTATTTAATGCATTTAAATTGAATGAAATGCCAATTTTTGTTGCTCGCCTTGCCGTCGGAGTTGACTTTGGTGAGTTGAAACCCCAAAGCTGTCAATCAAAGTCACTGGCAAGTTTATTGCACTTGTAACCGAGGCGAAAGTGGAGCGAGAGCGAGTCCTGGAGGAGTTCTGGAAGGAAGGAAGTGTCTGCCGTAGCCGCAGAGTTATTTGTTTGCACATAAAAATAAGCCAGGACGACGTCGTCTCCTGGGGAATATCGAGCTAAGGCTGTGACCATAAAGAGTTTTTCCTGACTACAAGCATAGATGTATACACGTGTATCTCTTAAAAAATAAAGTAAGAATTGGTAACTGATGAGAAACATTCAATCAATCATCATATATACATGTTATGTATAAGTTAAACCCGAAATAAAATAGCAAACAGACTTAAGTGTCTAAATAAATGAATAGAGAAAGAAGCCCTTGACTAACTTGGGTTTTTAATTAATTTATCTCACTGCTGGCTCACTCCCAGCTCTTTTTGTATCACAAGGACCAGATCCTTACCAAGAAACATTAAAAATAAAAGGTCAAAGCAGCTTTCCTGCTAACTTGGCTTGGAATTTTCATATGAAAGGCACTAGTCGCCGCTTACAACACAAACAAAATGCCAAGAAAAATGGGAAATTAGTTTTCGCCGGGCAAACTGTAGGAGAAAGTATATAGTTGGGGCAGAGGGCTCTTGTGTGTGTGGCTAATTGAAATTAATTAAGTGCGTATGCTTTTGGCTGAAGTCATGGCTGATTGCCACGAGGAAATTGCATTTGCTCCAGCCAAACTTGGCACAATCAACACACTTAACCTTTTCCGCAATGCCCTTTCATCGCGCCGAGTGAGTGCGAAAAAAAGCCAAGTTAAGAACGAACTTATTAAAGCCTCGGGCCGAAAGCCCCCCGCCCTCCTTCATTAGGGATTGAGTTGGTAAACAACTCATCCCGGCGCCTCTGGCCGGGGGCTTAATTTTAAAACTGAACTTTATTGGACGATGACCGAGCTTGACACCTTTATATATTTATTTCGCAAGACTTGCGACGACGTGACAATTTTAGCAAACGGCCACCCGAGTAATCCGCCGACCTGATGAAGGTTCATGTTCAATGCCAGGCCAGCAATTATTATTAACTGTGCCCCAGGGGGCCGTCCCCCGGGTAAGCTGTCCCTTCTCCAGCCCCGATCAGTGTTGCCGGGATTTATACCTAAATGTATATTTAAGTTATTGGCCTAAATATTGGATTTTATGCGAGTGAAAGTTGGGATAGCTTACTGTAGATTAAGCTTAGAAATTGGTTAGGTGATTTGGTAGCTCTTTTAATAGCTATAAATATTGTAATAGATAAATATACTTATCTATATTATTTAACAAATAAATTTCTTATAGTTTCTTGTATATATTTTTTTGTGGCTAGAAATAATTCAAATTTAAATCGTAATTAAATTGATAATTCTTTACATTCTAAGCTTATTTTTATAATAATTAATCCTTTTTAAACACTCCTGTTTTTCCTACTGTTGCCTTAACACCTAGTAAACCATTTTTACTGCTCATCAAGGCCAAATTGGGTGGACTCTTAGTTGGCATCACAGATCCTTCCCTGGCATTGACATTGCGGAGCCAGGAGAGCTGCCTGGGAAGAGGTATGTACGTGCCTGGAATTGGACTTTGCTGTGGGCGCAACTAGTAGACGGGACTTGCAATAAGCCAGGTCCCTGTGCCCCTCTCCCCCTGTCTCCGTGGACCCCTGACCAAGGGAATCGCCATCGCTTGGTGCCTGCAGCGACACTCTAATTATGCAACTCGAAGCGGCAAGATGGCTACAAATTTGCGGTGTCTGTAGCGCCGGGCTGGGATCATATTACGCATACGCCACGTGAGCGGCCGGCCAGGGACTGGGATTCGGGGGAATCGCATAGAGGGCCGAGGCCTGCTGGCAAACAGGTAAATGGAAAACGCTAAAAGCTAACCAGATTGCCACCGTAATTGGCCATAATGGTTCATTATTGCTGGCCAGCCACGGAGAGGGAATGAAACGAAGAAAAAGAACTGGAAAACAGGAGGAAAATCAATGGGAATAGAAGGGGGAATGTGGGAAGGGAGTCGGGGAACGGGGAAAAGGCAATGAAAATGGAAATCCGCTGCAAACCTCGAAACATGGTTGCCTAGGTGAGGATTAGGCGGCCAGCTGCAGTTTAAATGAAAATGCCTTCAACATTTCCCAGGCCATTCGAAGCCATTGGAGCGGAACTCTGGCCTGAAACTCATTCACGAATATATATATTGGACGAGGAAGGCATTAAAGAGCCTTTAAGGTCGCAGCCGGCGAATATTTGCATAAATAATTCAGTCAGCATAAACAGGAAGAGGAAGCTCTACCCGGAGTCCTGCCGACTCAACACTACCTGGGGAGTGGGGAGTGGGGAGCGGCCTCTGCTAGTTTTCCGCCAAGCAAGGGGCCATCGACCATCCTGCCGCCCCTGCGAATCCTGGTTTTCCAGCTCCTTGCACTGCAGTTTCCGCCAGGCTGGAAAATTGCGGAAGCGACAATGGGTTATATATATAGAGAGATGTATGTATTCTGCAGAAACTATGCAAATCGGTAGCTAAACGAGTGCCGGCATGTCCCCTCTATTTGCTTTATCTGCTGATTAATGTTATTTATTATTATGGAATGCGAGAGATCCTGTTCCTGTGCCAGATCCTGTTCGCTAGCTCAGCGCCTTCCTGTCCGCTCCACTCAGCCTTCATTCTAATTACATTTTCATGCTTAAGCCCCGTCAGTCTCGGGGTCCGTCGAAAATGCTCGCAAAATGTTTTTATTAAATTTTCCACTTGGTCTTCCATTGATGCCGGAGTAGGAGCTGTGGGGGCCAGAGGGGGCGCTGGCACGCCCACTTGTACGCCCACAATACATAAATTAAACGATATATCATGCTGACATCTTAAATATTGTTAAAAACTGTCACGTTTACGGTTTTCTTTGCTTACTCATTCAGTTGGCTTCACCTTCGCTCCGGCTCCGGCTCCGGCTCCGGCTCCGGCTCCGGGCCCTCTCGGATCTGTCGGGAGGTCCTCCGCGCCCTGGCCGGAGGATTTTCGGTCCTGACAGTTAATGGACCATAATGGACAATTAGAGACGTTATGCTGCCACATCCACCTCCCAGGCCTCATCCTCGACTCGAGTCCAGAGATGCTCCTGCGGCTGCTCCTTTTGTGCGAGCCGCCCCCGTTCTTCTTGTGGCATTATTTTTATTAATGATACTCTATGGCCCCCTGTATTTGTCTGGCCGCATTACAAAGCCAAGTCGAAAGGAGGCCAGTCGGATGTCCGTCTGTCTGCTCCGTCGCCGCACCATTCAAATCAACAATGCCCGGGGCTGCGCCTGAATGGAAATTCCGTTTCAAAAAATAGACAGGCCGCGCAGGAAGGCATCCCATGAATGCGGAATAACTAAATGCAGAGATACGAGTACGTATGCGGGCGAAACTAATTAACCTCGGCAAAAACGCACCTAGTTGGTGTGATATTTATCGCACGGCAGAGCGCGAAATTCTATCCCAAACAAGCACTGGAAAAATTCACATAAACTAACAAAAAAAAAACTCGGAATTCACTTAGATTATTGAGAATATTTCAGATACTAAATTCATGTCGCATTCCTGATGTTATGTCCAGTTATATGATTTACAATTTAACATGAATATAATACCTGATCTAGTTTTTCCTTAGGGTATTGTATTTTATATACATTAAAAGAAAAATCGTATGGTAATGGTAATACAAAATATATAAAAATATAATATATAAAATATAATAATAATTGTTAAAGAGGCAAAGGTGCTGTAGAAATCACTTGTGTTTTGAAATCACTTAAAAAAGGTGACTAAAACTATGCCACAAAATATGCCAAGATACAGAAAATATAACTTTAACTGATTTTAATGCCTAAAACATTTTATTTATTATTTATAAATATATTTATTTATTTATTTTTTAAAGTATTACTTTTAAACACTTTTTAAAATGCTTTCTAAACAATGTGTTTTCTGAGGCACCCCTGAATGTAATTACACCACAATTAATAGCAATAAAAAATACCTAAACACTCTATATATTTCCCATTCATACAATATCGGTTAAATATGATTTTTTACTGCAAAACTGCAGTGTTTTCTCTCTGTGCAGGCATGTGAGGCATTTCAAACACACTCGCACACAAGGCGCACCTGCTAACTGACCGAGAAATCAAAGCCAACTGGCAATTGGCAAAACGTCAAGCGCTTTAATTAAGCTAAGCAGCGATAAGCTAAACGGCAAACAAAACTCTCAGCCCCTGCTCCCCTGCCCCCCTCAACCCGAATCGCCTTCAAACTCACACCTGGGCATTATCCTGGCAAGCGAAAGTCGAAAGGCGAAAGGCGAAACACCTGAAAAGGCTGACTCACCTGGCGGCTTGTTTGCTTATTTGCCTTCGTGATTCCGCTGGTGATTGTGCGCTGGTTTCTTCGGCGCCTTCATTAGCACTCCGCCGCACCCTTCCCCCTCTGCGTGGGCGCTCATTTGCATAGCCCTCTCGCTCTCACCTGGCAAGGTAAGCCCACCTGAGACCCCAGCCCCCCCACACACACGTTAATCAAGTGCTATCGACTCCAATCTGGGCATTTGTCTTAGAGCTTTATGCGGTCATAAGTCTCACGCAAGTTGGTTAACACTAAGCACGCCAGGATATATCAGATTCATAAAAACAAACACAGGCGAGACAAGTGACAGCAGCTTCTTGGCTAAGTTTTAAGCCAAAAGCCAAAAGCCTATTAAAGCCAAGTCGCGCACGATATGATTGCAGGCCATAAGCTGCCCAGCGAATTGATCTGGCCATAATCCGGGTCGAGTGGCGTCCCCTAATCCCCGCTCTCCACCCTTATTATCGCCTGCCATTTACGCTCCGCAATTATACGGCGTATTCGCGCCTCAAAAGCTCC
Source organism: Drosophila pectinifera (assembly GCA_008042775.1). NCBI lineage: Eukaryota > Metazoa > Arthropoda > Insecta > Diptera > Drosophilidae > Drosophila > Drosophila pectinifera. The sequence goes on from VNKC01003081.1 coordinate 91,561, forward strand.
GCAAACATCAGCCGGCAATCGCCAGTCGGCAGTCGGCAGCCGGCAGACAACAAATCGATCAATCGCTGCCACTTTGCCCGCCCCGCTGCACTCGCAGCTTCGTTTTGATAGCTGCAAATTGGTTTTTCTACTTGATGCAACTGCAATGCGATACAAAAAAGGAAAAGGCAGGGAAACAACTGCTAACGAAATAGCGGTGGGAAATGCCGAGGGAAAGTGGCCAAGTTGAGTTGGTGAGAAACGCAGACAGGCCAGGAGCAGGGAGGCGGGAGCAGCCAACTCAGCGACAATGAATGCCATTTATAATGCAGTCGAGTTCTTAGTAGAAGTATATAGAGCAATGCTAGGGTAACTCTGTTTGATGCGAATAGAGAATACCTTACATAGAACTAATCACTTGGGAATTATAGAGCAAGACAGGAGTCCATTCTTAATATTCCAAACCACTACAGATATTTCTTGATATATATCACATTTATTTAGGATAATTTTAAAGGATTACTTATAAGTATTTTCCTATTTCCGCTTCATAAGGAATAAGGAATACCTTACATAGAACTAAGTACTTGGGAATTATAGAGCAAGACAGGAGCCCATTTTGAATGGGTGCCTTGTGTCCTTCCGCTATAAAGTTCTTAAACAAACTCTTAATATTCCAAATCACTATAGATATTTCTTGATATATCTCACATTTATTTAGGATATTTTTAAAGGTTTCTTTTAAATATTTTGCCATTTCCACTTCATTTCTTTTATTTAACTTGCTGAACCTCCGCCCCAAAGTGCATTCTTCCCTTTTAAAGACCACAACTTGCGTACGAAATATTCAAGCCATTCAATTACTGCTTTCGTGTGTGGCAACGAAATTTGATTGATAGCTGACTGCTGGTCTTCCATTCAAATGGAAAATACATTTTCCCAGCTAGTGGCAGTCGCAGTATACCCCTCAGAACTCCAAAGGAGGAGAGGTCCTGAATGCTGCGCAGAGCAAACACTTCACACTTCACAGCATTGGCATTTCAATTATGGCCGAAAGCAAAGTAAACTACTTAGCGGAAAGTGGCAAACGAGCAGGAATGCTCCTCTGTCCCGGTATTATTTAATACATATATTCGCAGGAGGAGTTTTCATCAATATTTATACATTTATATTGTTGCCAGCCTCCATTTTTCCAATTACAGCTGACTGGGAGCCGCGTCAAACTATACCCGATAGTCCTTCGCCATTGTTGAGCTCCAGCCAAAGTCGTTAGATTTGCCCAGCCAACTGTGCCGAAACTCGAATACTTCAATTAAACAAAATGCTCGATTCGATAAGCAGACCGGCACCGAAGCCCCCATAATGTGGCTGTCCTGGTAGAAGGAGGACTCAGGCAGGAGGACTCATAAAAAGGAAGCAATATTTCTGGCAGTTCGCTGGTTAGTTGTGCCCTCGGATTTTACGCTACAATGGAGTCTGTGCTTCCATGAAAATGGAGCCAGTCGTCCATCAATAATCCCTGCTGATTCTTTCTAAGCCTCCACTTTTTATGCACTCTAATGCACTGCAATGCCCTTTAACTGGGAGTTATAGAACAACTATTCTATTATTTCTAGTTATTTTTAAATCCTGAAGGAAGCTCACTTCGGGAAAGGCTCTCTGTTGATAGTTTTATGTTCAAAAATAAAAGTTAAGGCGATGGAACAACTACTACTGGTGGTTATATGAGTTGTACTTTAACTGGGAGTTATATGAGTTGTACTATAACTCCCAGTTAAAGGGCATAGCAGTGCATGTATTTTTTAATACTGAAGAAAGTTTGTATTGTGAAAGGCTCCCTTTTGTTAGTTTGATGTACAAATTAAACTTGAAGTCTATGGAACAACTACTACGTTCACCAGACTGATTTTAGTTGCTAAACTGTATATTTTACAGAATACAATAGGCAGTGTTTTGTCTAGAATATTTTATGTAAACACCTTGCTACCTAACACGTAGTCTTTGTCTTTGATAATATTATTTTGTTAACCAAATTCATGAAGAATATATAGCACACATTCCTATTACATTTAAGACCTTATACACCTTAAGATTAATACTAAATATCACCCAGAATATGCTCACACAAGTCTGAAAATTGCTAGTCTTTATCTTTAATTATATTATTTTGTTAAAAAAAATCATGAAGTATATATAGCACATATTCTTACTACGCTTATAACCTCATACATCTTAAGATGTATAATAAATATCAGGATATACTCGCTAAATACGAAAAGTTCCTTTAGAAGTCTGAAAATTGCTGCGCTTAAACTCTGCAACAATTAATAAACATCAACAAATGCCGGAACTGAAATATATTCCTTTGGCATCCCATATAATGCAGTCAGTTAGTTGCCGCTCTTCGCCCCCCTCTGAAAGCTTGCAACCCAAATATGCACAACATCCACCCTCCCTGCCGCCCGCTTTCCCAACCCCCCTCCGCCCACATCCATTACATGTTTCCACTTAGTGCATTTTCGCCAACTATTTCAATTTGCATAGGAAAACATTTAGCAGGCCAAAAGCCTTTGTAAGCTCCTTCAACTTAATTGTGTTTATTTGCACTAATGAAAGTTTAATGTTCGGCCCGTAGTGTCCTAGTGTCCTGGCCAGGCCAAAAGAGGTAAGCCAAGGCCTCAATTGTTTTCTGATTGACCCAAGTCGTCATTAAGTTGCATCATTTTTTGGTTGTCAGAAACTTTGGCTCTCAGCTTTTAGCCATCCTTTGCCGATTAAAACGCGCACATTTTCTGACCACAAAAACCCTCGAAAGTGGAAAAAGTTAACTTCGCTTCCGAGTAATTGCGCATAACTCTCGCTTATGGTGCTATGTGCAAAAAGTTTCGAGAGCTGAACAGCAGAACTGAGCTGAAAAAACTAACAAAGCTTCATTTATTTATTGTTGAAACTGCCATAGTTGGTTCTATGTTTTATGCCCTTTTTTAAGTGATTTTACTTAAATAGATTTATGTACCTTGCCTTTACTAATTGCAAATGGTGGAGTATGTAATAATAAATAAAAGATGGTATCTGAATTCCTATAAATTATATTGGGTAATTAAGAAGAACAATAAATAGCTTGCTAGTTGCTTTAAATCTGGCAATAAAAATTGAATTAAGTGCCTTCTAAAAATTTTCTTTATTTAAATATAAAAGGTTATACTTAGGGCATCATAAATCAAGTCAAGAACAACTAAAAGGATTCGAAACAATAAACCGAAATTCTCTTGGCTAAAATCCCCAAACGGAATTACTCGAGACATTTAAAAGCCAAGTTTATTAAGTGACTATTTCGATCTCAATTACATGCCATATTTCTGCCATTTGAGTGCCTGGAGAGCGTTTTGGCCAAAATCGAAATCCGATTTCACCTGCTGGCCAACAAAACACATACACACAAGAGAGAGCTGCCGGAGGATATGGAAAAACTTGAAACTGTTGCAGATAAAAGGAGAAGTGAACAACAATTGCTCGAACTTTTAATGGCTGTCCATTTAAGCCAATTGAGGCTGGCGAGTCTGGGCCATCTGACTGTTTGGCATTTATAATATGCCTTTGTGCCGGGCCAGAGCTCGGAGCACGGAGCAGGGAGCAGGGACCAGGAAGATGCCCCAGCGTTGGGGCAATGTGCAACCAAACCAAAATTGAAACCAGCAAGGCAGCAGCCACAAAGCAAGAATCAATTGAAATCAACATATGCGCCGGGTGGACGAGGGCGAGGGGCGAAAATCATTGCCAGTGCAATTGCGAGCCAGCCGCATGCAGACTCCTGTGGTAAATACGCAATTACCAGGGCCCCCGATGCAGCAGCCACTGCACCAGGTCCTGCCACTGCAACGGCAACTGCAACTGCTGCAGGAACAACTCCAGTTGCAGCAGGACAGGCAGCGGAACTGGGCCATGCGGGCTTAATGCGCACTTGAATATTTCATTTTGCGACGGCACTAACTGGTCAACCGAGTGGCCCATAGACCATCCACCACTGGCCAGTGACCAGGACCCGGGACTCCGGCTGCCCCGGCACCGAGGGGCGGAACAATGACAGCCAACAATGGCAACAAATAAGCCCAAAAATAAACAGGATCCCCGGCTAAACAAATAACAGTAAATAACAGCAGCAGCCACATGAACTGAGCCAGTAGTGTGTGTGCCAGCCAATAGCTCATAAAATTACGTTTATGCGAGGCAAACTGGCTTTAAATTAATCGAAACTAAAATCTAGACATAAGTCTTTCCTTGCCAGAGCCTTGTCAGCTTGGTTCTATGAATTACAATTTATGTTTATAAATATAAATATTTACCTCTTTTTCTTGGTCTAATATTATCAACAAATATAATTTATATGTATATAAGTTATTCATAAGTCTTTCCTTGCCAGAGCCTTGAAATGTCAGCTTGGTTCTATGAATTACAAGTATTTACTGAATTTATGTTTATAAATATAAATATTTAACTCTTTTTCTTGGTCTAATATTATCAACAAATATAATTTATATGTATATATTTTAATCATAAGTCTTTCCTTGACAGAGCCTTGAAATGTCAGCTATGAAATACAAGTATTCAACGACTTTATGCTTATAAATATAAATATTTAACTATTTTTCTTTGTATTATTTTATGAAAAAATAGAATTTATATGCACAACTCCAAGAGGAACTTGTATTACCTAACAAGCGTCTTCTTAAACCCCAAAGTGCTAAAGTCATTTGATAAAGCCAAGCTACTCTTCTCGTAAAAATGAACACCTGTTCCCCAAATTTATCACGCATTCGCCCTGTTGGCCCGTTGGCCCGCTTGAAGAAACGATGATGAATGTGCCCAGCTCGGCAGGACTTTAATTCAGGATTCCCCCTAACCGTTGGCTAATCCTGCAGATAAATGCGAACTCTCCGCGACGCATAAACACTCGCTTAGCACACCCCGGCCAAATGGTGCACTAATCGCCTGTGCATTGGCTTCGTCCTTCGTCCTTCGTCCTTCGTCCGGGCAACAATTCCCTTCCACTCACATTGCTGGCCGAAAGGAGAAAAAACTTTGCATAAAAACGGGTTACCCTGTGTGTGTGTTTGTGTTAGCCCGGCCAGATACTAGGCCGAAATGGGTCAATGGAACTTTATAGCCAGAAAGCGCGCCGCAGACCCCAATCTCCGCAGCCATCGCCAGCTCCGTGTAATCGTTGCAGCAAATAAATTTCAAACGCTGTCACATAAATTCGAATGCTCTGTCCTGCCGTCTTTTTCCCCTTTTTTTGGGAGAGTTCTGTGGCGCTGGACAGCGTTGTAGCTAAAATTAAATTTGACTGCACATTGTTAATAGGTCTGCAATGGGCCCATAAATGCCCCATAAATTAGTCTGGGTCGCCGGAGCACTACCACTGCGATAAGGCTAATGAAATATGAGAAGAACAACAACCAAAGGGGAAGGAAGTGCGAAGGGCCATATAGCCTATATTTTTCTTTGTTGGTCCATCTTTTTTTTTCCGCCTGCGGGACGCAGCTGGAAAGTATGCAACGCCTGGGCCAGTTAATTACAAGCCCGCCACGCACACAGGGGCAGGACCCAGGATCGGGCGAAGGAGCCACGAAGGAGCACACAAAGAAATCACTTACTGTCATAATCAAATTGGCCAACTCGGCCCAAGTTTGGCATAACTTGAATGTGCTTATTAAATTTATTTGCCCTCAAAAAGACAAACTTTAACTACGTTTGGCCCTTCGTCCTGGAATTGGCGACGTAGCCTCAAGTGCTTCCTTACACCGGGAAAAATAAGTATGCAAAATTAAATGGGGATTTATTCTGGAATCTCATGTTCTTTAAAGTCGATTAACTTTTTGTTTAAAGACTTTAATTCTGCAACACAAGAGACTTTTGTCTGTGAATAAATAATTCGGTTTGAAATAACTTACCATACTTTTTGGAATCTCTTTATAATTCTGTTGTTCAGTTATTGTAATTTATTTTGAAATAAATTAAATACTTAAGTAAGATTATTTATTTTTATAAAAAAGTTACAATTTCTCCTATCAAAATATTAAGTAAAGGGATTAAATGTGGTTTTCCAATAAATAAAATATTTTAACACCATTTCTGCTTTAAAAATATTAACTAAAGAGTGTAAAGTAGGTTTATTTGTATAGAAAATATCTATATCTAAAAAATATCTATTTATTATACATGTTTTGGATTAAGTTTTGTTATATGTTTATAAGTTAAACCATTAAAAGGCTTAAATAACTGAATACTTACTTTTCTTTTGAACTTATGTAGTTAAGTTATTCGGAAATCATTGTAATTTATTTTTAAATAAATTAAATACCCAAGAAGTATATGGTACTATTACTATTATTTATGAAAAAGCCACAATTTCTGCGTTAAAAATATTAAGGTAAGAGTGTAAAGTAGGTTTACCTGTAAAGAAAATATTTAAATACCTCAGTTATATATGTTTTGGATATATTTATAAGTTAAACCATTAAAAGCCTTAAATAACTGAATACTTACTTCTCTGTTGTACTTTTTCTGCGTGTAGACATAGACTGTTTGAGCCAAAAGTTGTGTTGGCAAAATGTAAGGTTATCCACCTGCAAAAATCAATAGGCCAAATGACAGAAGCCCCGGCAACATGAGGCAAATAAGCCCCAGGCCTTTAAATAACAGTTCTACCCTGTTGACTCTCGCCAGGTTCGTGCATATGGGCGGGTAGTAAGTATATACCTAGACGTGTGCTCCATGGAGAAATGGAGAAATGGAGAAATGGGGGTATTTCGGGCGGAGGAAAGTAAGTGTGGAAAGCCAGGGCAAGGCAAAAGTTTGCCAACTCTATCATTATTTGTGCAATTTCAGCTTAGTGGGGGATATTTGCAGAGACGACGTCTGGCTTGATTTGCCTGCTATTTCTGTTTTAATTATGCCAACTAAACATCAACGGCACAGTGGATCCTCGAGGGAAGGAGCAGGATACCTTCCATCACCTGACAGCTCGCTGAATTTGCAATATTTGTCATAAACTGATTTAATTACTTCACAAGCACGTGTCTACACAGACATTGTACACAATTAGAGACAATTGAATGCATATATTAAAATTAATTGACTTGATTGATACCGCATAGTCATTGACTAAGCGATGAGTGACTGAGAAGAAGACGTCCTTTTGTCACCTTCCCCATTGATTGATTGACGACAACTGGCACTTGGGCTTATTTAAATTTAATTCAATTTTTAATACATCTAATTCAGTCAAGATTGCCAAGAGGTGTTGTCATAATATTCACTTTGCATAATTGCAAGAGTTCAAAGAAGGAATCATGGGTTTGCGGTCACAACCTTTGGCTCCTTGCAAATTCAATTAGCCGGCTAATTCTGCTTTATTGCTCCTGCCAAAAGCAATCGCCGGGACAATGGAGTTTAATTCCAGCCGGCCAAAACAATTTAATTAAATTGCGCATATTTGAATTTGTGGTCAGTTGGCTAAAAAGGCAAACGGCTAAATAAGTAATATCCGGTTTGCCTTTCTGCTGTCTATTATTCGCACGAAATGCAATGTAGACACGCCCCAGGGAAACGGAATCCAATAAAACACAAACTACGAATTAATTAAAAGTATATTTATCTGTGTGGCAAAGATAATCACGGGTCTATAAAGAATCAGATCGTATATATTATATTCAAGGGGGTAAGCTAACAAGTCATCCATTGCCATTACTGTTTATTAATTATGCATTTCCCATTTTATTTCACTGCCAATTACTTATGTTGCCAAATTGATTTTATTGCATTTTAAATTAATGGAATTAATGTGTTAATTAAGGCATTTCCCCCAGCCACTGCACATTTAAAGAGTTACTATCAGGGTAACCTTGGAACAGAAATCAACAAGTTTTCCCCACATTTTCCGTTTCCCAAATACGAGTCATATTATGAATATTTCGTGTATTTTAAACAAAATAAAACACACTCACACGCACGCCCAGGGGAAGCTGTGATAATGGGGCGACGCTTATGCAAATTTTCTAGTTTCGCTTGTTTTCCGAAAACTTACCCCCTCGCACACTCATATTTAAATACATATGTATATGGACGGGGGGAGACACTAATGCAAACATTTGCCGCCTTTTAGCAGCATAATTTTCACATATGTATGTAGGCGGAGTACAAAAGAAAGCGTGTGTTTATGTTTCGGATGCGTTGCAAAATGACATCCTGTCACATTTCCCGACCGCTGTGCGTGTGGGGGAGTGTGACACACCCTCTCCGTATCTGTGTGTGTGTGTGTGGGTGTGTGTGCCAGCATCCGGCGCCAGTTCCACGTGTCCGTGTGGGTGCGTGACTCCCAACTGTCAGTCCCGTGGAGCCGAGCGTCCTTCGTCACTCCCGGCTAAGGGGAAACGGCAACAGCTGCTCGACAATCGCACGTTTTATTTAAATTTCACGCACCCACACTTGAAAAAAATAAAAAACCAGCACAGTGGGCTGAAACGCAAGGAAATTGAACAAATATTCTCATTTAAACGGTTGAAGGTACCGTTCCCAGAAGCTGCTACTATTAATTTAAAAGAATTATCTGGAATTCGTAGTGCCTTACATAAATGTATTTTATAACGATTCCCTTTTTTAAATATTTATATTATATATTATTTATTACTTATATTATATATTATTTATATTATATATTATTTATATTATATATTAATTATAATTTATATTATATATTATTTATAGTATATATTATTATAAAGTACCAAGTACAGTGCCTGAGTTATAACCCCCAAAAGATCGGATTACTTCTAAAAGTACTTATAAAATATATAAATTTATGTTTAAAATAATTTTATAATTCTCTAGTTATATGTTTCATAATAATTACACCTTTTTCAGGCAAGACACCTTGGCTGCTCTTGCTATAATGGTAAACTAATATCTAATTTAACTTATATAAACGTTTTAGTGGAAATAATCTTTAGAATATTATGATATTAAAAATACCCAAATATTACATTATTATATATCTATATTTTAATAAAGCTGCAACCACTGTGCCATGGGGCAGGTTAAATGAACAAATTGCCCCGCACGCCCTTCGTCCAGCCGGAAATTTCTTTCATCACACGCAGATACACACATGCTCACCGGCTGGAGTTTTATACACATTTAATGAGACAATATTGAAATTAACATTATTTTTTATGATTTTGATTTTATAAGTAGGCACTTTGGGCTGTCATAAAAGGCCCGGAAAACGGATGCACAGGATGTCGGGATGTGCGCGTACATATACGTATTTATAGCCGGTCCTTTGGAAAATAAGGGAAATAATAAAACGGCAAAATGGCCCAGAGAGCTGTAGAGGGCCATAGAGAGCGAGGGCTCTGGCTAATCCCCAGCAAGATTGTCATGCAGCTTCCTAGGCCCAAGATTCTAATAAAACCTAAGCTGCGGAATGGTCGGAGCTTGTTACGGGGCGTATGAGTAATGTCGCATCAATTTGTCCCGCTCAGATTATAATTCCCCTAATAAAGTCATGCATCAATTTAAATCAACTTGCTGCGGTGATCAGCTATCGCACACGCACAGGACACCTCCCCGAACGGACATAAATTATATGCATAAAATTTTAATGCGACCTGCCAGGGCCAGGACTCAGTGTGGCAATTTGGCTAAGTAGTGGCAGAGGCCACAAGCCGGCCTTTTTGCCGAGCCGCAAACTGCCAACAATTGGCTGCATATTAACTTACTGTAAATATATCGCATCCGATATATGCACATAAATTTACACAAATACGCCTATACATTATATTTGCATAGAATCGCAGCAGCGGCCGAAATTTGTAAATTAAATTAATTGCTTTGGCTGCAGGTTGTCAATAGTTACGACGGCTCCATCCAGGCGAGCGATCAAAGTGGCTTAAAGCCTTAAATGCAATTATGGTAATTAGGACGCTTCAAAGTTAATTAAATTTCCGTTTATGAAACTCGATTGGATGTGAAATTACATCGGAAATGGGAAAGTTGTATCAACAACCTGCTTCTCAATCGGGCTAATTAATGTCGCAAAATGTGATGTAATCTTTGGAGTATCTGAAAAATAATTTATTTACCCATTAAAGGCGGAGGAAAAGCGTCAATACAAAGGTAATACAGCAGTGAAGAAAAAGTTAAATAAGCTCTGGATTACCCTTTAGTAAACCCATTTAATTTCCTCTCTCCAAAATTGTATATTCAACCTACGCCTCAATCGGACCAATTAATATGGCAAAATGTGATGTAATCTTTGGAGTATCTGAAAAGTAATTTATGTATCTATTAAAGCTCGAAAAGTAGCTTCCACACAAAGCTAATACAGCAGTGAGGAAAACATTAAATTAGTAAAATACACAAAGCTATGGATTACCCTTTAGTAAACCCATTTAATTCCCTCTCTCAAAAAGTGTATATCCAACCTACGTCTCAATCGGACCAATTAATATGGCAAAATGTGATGTAAACTTTTGAGTATCTGAAAAGTAATTTCTTTACTTATTAAAGGTGGAAAAATAGCTTCAGTAAAAAGGTAATACAGCAGTGTAGAAAACATTAAATTAGTAAAATACACAAAGCTCTGGATTACCCTTTAGTAAACCCATTTCATATCCCCAAGACCCCCTCCCGATTTTCATTATTCGCAAGGCAGCCTTCGTGGAACATCTGCGAAGCCCACATATGAGATTTTCTATAAGCACATAGCTGTGGAAAAACTTTCCGCACCGTGCGGCTTTGCGGGGGAAACCCTGCAGAAATTCAATGACATTGCTGCACTCACGTTCATAAATGTAATGCAATTTCGAGCTGAACTTTATTTAATTGAGTATTTCGGTGTTAAGGTTGTCCCCGCCACACACTCTCGTAGGGATTCCGGGCCTGGCAGAGGCATTCCCGCAGACAGAGTGCAGCAGAGCAGACATGTCAGTGTTATGAGAATAGTTGGAGGAGCTCTGTCGAACTTTGCATTTAATTCCGAGCAGGGACGCCATCAGAGCTTAAAAGCCGCCACATCCACATTTTATGCCCCCTGACAAGCGTATGTAATTTTCCCGAGTCCATGCCATATATTAATCCATTCTATTCCTTCGATTGCATTCTGCTCTGAAGCCGAAAAGTGTTCCATTATTATTGCAACTGGTATTCCGGGGCGGAATTGCAAGTGCATCAGAGTGTAATGTGGGCCATAAATAGCCGGAGCAAGTTGTGGTAGGGCCATAAAAAATGCTCAACAATAAATAAGATAGGGGATAGAGAAGGCCTTGTATCAGAGTTTCGACTATGGGATGACCTGGTACTTAAAGTCAAGGTTGTAGTTATAGTATGAGATAATAATATATTAATAATAATATAATAATAATAATACAATAATAATAAAAATATAATAATAATGGTAGCCTTTAATTCACTTGAAAGTTCAACTGTTTTCTTAATTGTTTCTTTATAAATATATAATTAGTTATAGGTACCTTTCATCTATAATATAAAATGTAAGTCCTAATCCTAATAATATTTGTCAGTTATATAAATGGCTACTTATATCTATAAAAATGCCTTTGACGTGTGGGAACCTTATGTTTTTTAATTCTAGAATGAATGAATTTCCTTTTACAATTTTATTTTAACAGCTTTGATATATATAGGAATTTTCTTATCGATAAAAGTTATTAATATACTCAATTTTAAGCTTATATATTCGTATATAGATACAAATGCCTTTTGCAAGTAGAAGCCTTGTGTTTCTAGGATGAATGCACTTTTCCTACATAATATTATTTAAATCAAGTTTTGAACCTCATCGATATTTTATCGATATTCTTTTCGATAAAAGTCATTAATATTGTACATTTTCTTACCTTTTTTCACCATAGAGCTAATTAATGTAAGCTTTTGAGGTATTTACCTATGTTTTGTTCACAGAAAGGAAGGTGTATAAGGTGCATTAAAATACCTATCACCCGTTAAACCTTAGGGCCACTTCCTCGTCGTCTTGGGTGAATTTACTCGAACTAAACATACCCTCCGCTGCTGTGAAGAACATGACATACCCCAAGGAGCCCTCATGAGTTTACTATGCTGTACAAGGCATTATCTTCACATGCTCCTCCCTGGAGTCTGTGTGCAGTGGGGCAGCGTTTTATTTATGCTCATAATGCTGCGCAATGAATAATTATGCAAATGGACCGGCTTATGGTCAAGTCGCCTCGGCTGGCTCCATGTAAGCCAGTTGCTTGCCAGAGCCACCAGCAAATTGCAAGACTCTGCACAATTTGTGGGGGACCAAGCTGAAGTCTGGTCATTTTTTAGGGCAAATTCTCAGACGTCAACTGGCAGGGAAAATAATTATCAACAGAAGGGAACAAAAAACAGAGAAAGTTAAGCTTTGGTGGGGGATAACTTTCTCACTCCATGGGAGAACACATCCCTGGGCTGTTTTTGCACTGCCACCCGCAAGAAGGGACCCAACTTATAAAGCTTATAAAAGTTGGGCCCAAGTCTGGGCCGGATCAAAGCTTAATCGCAGGCCGCTTTATAAATCAAATCTGGGAATCAAAACAAAAAGTTTTCGCCCTGGACAAGTCGAAAGATTTCAAATATGTATTTGAGCTGCTGCATAATATTTATTATCTCACAGCTGTTGACTGGCGAATAAATCAATATCGTATTAACTGCTTAGGCGGGCCAAAAACTTTTGCCTAAATACCCCCGGAGCACATAAATAACGAGAATGTCAAAAACTTTTCGGCCCCTCAGCTGCGTCGTCCTGCGCGTCCTGCGTCCTCCTCCCTGTCCCTGCAGGGTTCCTGTTTTTCCGGCGACGTCAACTGAAAGCCGGACATCGAGCGGGAGAGCAGCTCCTGTCACCAGCACCGCTCCTTCGGCCGATGTTTCTCCAATTACTCTCGATTAACTCAAGACATTTGCGGCGAAGTGCACTGAAATTAATTAAATAAACCCCCTCCCCATCCCCATCCCCAGCCCGCCTGGCTTGATTAATGTTGCAAGCGGGTTTTAATTGAAAAATCTGCAGTCGATTAATGAACAAAGATGCAATCAAGGCTTCTTTATTTACTGACGCTTCTGAAACTTCAGCCAGAAGCCATTCTTTGGCTTGAGTGCATGGCCCACAATGTCCTCCAGCATATTTCTGGTGGTCTTCTCGGCCGGCATCAAGCGGAAATTCAGCAGGAGCTGGTAGAGAATCGACTTGAGCTCCATGAGGGCCATCCGATTGCCGATGCAGTTGCGGGGGCCCACGCCGAAGGTGAGGAAGGTGCAGCTCTTCAGCTCCTCCCGGCGCTCTTCGGAGAAGCGCTCGGGATCGAAGGTCTCCGGATCCGGGAAGAGATCAGGGTCGTGGTGCAGCGCGAAGATGGGTATCTGGAACACATCCCCCTTCCGGGCGGAGAACAGCTTCTCCCCGTTCTCATCGCACAAGTCGATGTCGCCGCAGCACTCGCGATCCGTGGCAATGGCCGGAGGCCACTTGCGTAGTCCCTCCATCACCACCATGTCCAGGTACCGCATCTTGGTCAGTATATCATAGGTCGGAGGCTGGCCACCTAGCTCTTGGTTCACGGCCAGGATCTCCTCGTATAACTTGTCCTGCACTTTGCCGTTCAGGCAGAGCTCGTAGGTGAGGAAGCACAGGGATGAGGAGATGATCTCGAATCCGGCGAAGAAGAACAGCAGGCACTGGGCCCAGAGGTCCTCGTCCGTGAACTCCTTATAGTACCGAGCATCCTTCGTCTGGTCTTTTAGTTCGGCGTACCTCTGCTGCTTGGCCTCCAGCAGCAGGTGGATCATATCGGGTCTGATCACATTGTGCTCCTGCCGGTACCTCATCGCCACGTTAACCAGGCTGGTGAAGTAATCAGTGCTTTCCGTGTCCAGCACCTGGATGCGGAGGAGCTGAAACAGAGAGAGTGTTTCATCAGGTTTTATGGGAATTATAGAGGGTTTTTGGTTACTTAAGGAAAGGTGCAACCTATTGGATGATACTGAAACAGTTTACTGTCTTAAAGTACCAGGTATCTCATAGTAGACTGTCTATAACTTGGCCTAACAAAAACTAGCTTAAGGAAAGTGTTCTAGGAATCATGTATGGTTAGGAAATTCCCCCACTATCCTTATATAAACTCATTTATAAACCGAAATGAATGAAAATATGAAACAGAAAGAACACAGCCAGAGGAAATCGATGGCGAAACAATGCTCCAAGTGTCAATACGCATTCCGTATCGTCGTGGAAATCTCCAGGGGGAGTCGATGGACACCCGGGACAGCATACGGCATACGCACCTTCATTAGCCGGGGAACCAGGGCGTGGAGCATGGCCTTGACCACCGACCAGGCGCTCAAGCCGGTCAGGGACTGGCCGATGCGGAAGAACTCGTTATCTTTGCGCCTGAACGAGTTGACGCTGAGTCCGAAGGCGACGGTGGCAATCACATCGTTGGCGAAGCGCGTAAAGTAATCCTTCATTTCCAGGTCGATGCCCGCGGCTCCGCCGGACTGTAGCTGCTCCCGGACATAGAGCACGCCCTCGACGCTGCAGGCGTGGATCAGGTCGTACATGACCCGCATCTTGCTGCCGGTGAAGGCGGGGGTCAGTATGTTGCGCATCTCCCGCCAGCGGCCGTCCTGCAGCGAAATGAGACTCTTGGACAGTATGGACTCCTGAATGTTGTTCGCCATCTGGTTGTGGTTGATGAAGTGATCGAACTCCTTGATGCCAATCAGCTTGATCAGCTCCGGATCTCGGACAAAGAAGTAGGGGTTCCGCAGGGCATAGACACCATACACCTTCGATCCGGAGTATTTCATATTCAACTGGGTCATGTACTTCAATACCGGCACTCTGCCGAACATGGCTCGGATGGGTACACTGCCAATCAGTGGCCAGGGCTTCTCATGGGGCACGCCCCGCTCCCGGAACACACCATACTTGGCCACTGACCACTTGTAGAGCAATCCGAGCACCACAATAAACAAAGCGAGCACTACGATCCACTGATCCATGATGTCATGGACTGGCGCCTACACAAACTAAATTAAACTGGCAAAGTCGAGGGTCGGCGAGCGACTGATTGTGGGAGATATATTCCCCCGGAAAGCTATAGAAAGCTCTCGGCTAAAGCTTTCCTATCTAGACACTATAAGTGATCACTAAAAGGTTTGTTTTGCCTGGCTATCTCAAATCGATAAGCCCTATCTACGACTTATATGGTAATTACACTTTATTTACTTAACATGGAGAGGCCAAAGAGCAGCACACACATTAGTCAGATTACCTTCGGATTGGTTTCGATATAATCGAATCGATTGCAAGAGAAGTGGAGGCACATGCTGGCTTCCTAATTTGTTAAATGAAAAATAAATGGAAGCCTGGATAACTGGCAGCAGTTCGGCCTCTTCTCCCACTCCTGCCAGGGAATCAATACTTGGTCAATGAAATGCAGCAAATGGATGCATATTCTCAATGGCAAAAATATTGCAAAATCATCAGCAATTTGGGCTGAAATTACAGCCAAATGAGCACCTGCTGGGAGTCAATGCCAGACGTGTGCCCGAGAAATAGATACTGGCATAGTGGGACTTCAATGCCCTGAAACCCATATCTATGTGGGATTGTGTAGGGATTTATTTTTAAGTTTTAAGAAAGCCAAATAAAATTCACAGACATGGAAAGGTTTCCCTTAAAATTAAAAGAATTCGATTTATATGTAAAGCCATAATACCCCTTCAGGTACTAAACACTCATTCAAAACAGCAATGCCTCTTCAAGGGTATTCAAGCCCTAGAGTCCCTCCCTTAGTCAACCCTATAAAAGGTCTGAACCTTAGTGGTATTCCCCATAATTCCCTAAGTAACCGCAGTCCAGTGATTAGCCATGTTCGAGGATATTCAGCTGATTTACATGAACATCCGCATCCTGCGCTTCTGGGCCCTGCTATACGACGACAATGCCAAGAAGTATCTGTGCATCGGGCTGGCCAGCTTCCACATCGTCACCCAGCTGGTGTACATGATGAGCACCACCGAGGGACTCATCGGGATAATCCGCAACTCCTACATGCTGGTCCTGTGGGTCAACACGGTGCTGCGGGCCTTCCTCCTGCTGCTTGACCACGACAGCTACGTGGCCCTAATCGACAACCTGTCCGCGGCCTATTACGACCTGGTTAATCTGAGGGATGGCTACATAACCCGGCAGTTGGATCAACTGAACCGGGTGGGTCAGCTGATGGCCAGGGGGAACCTGTTCTTCGGCCTGCTCACCTGCGTGGGCTTCGGCCTGTATCCCCTGTCCTCCAGCGAAAGAGGTGAGCCAGTTAATACTTCATTTTAAAATAATAATAATAAATAATTTTATAATTTCTACTCAGTTCTCCCCTTTGGCAGCCGGATACCTGGCCTCAACGAGTACGAGACCCCGTACTACCAGCTGTGGTACATCTTCCAGATGGTCATCACCCCGATGGGCTGCTGCATGTACATTCCCTACACCAGCCTGATCGTGGCCCTGATCATGTTCGGGATCGTGCGCTGCAAGGCTCTGCAGCATCGCCTCCGCCGGGTGGCCGCCCTGCATCCGGTGGGAGCCAGGAGTAACCGCAAGTTGGCGGAGGAGATTGTCAACTGCATCTGCTATCAGCAGAGCATCATCGAGTACATGGATCACATCAATGAGCTGACCACGATGGTGTTCCTCTTCGAGCTGCTGGCCTTCTCGGCCCTACTCTGTGCGCTGCTCTTTCTGCTGATTATCGTGAGTTTATAGAAATAAAATATAAAATAAATATAAAATATATATCGTAACGCAATCGAAAGCTAATGTATCGACACATATCGATAGCATAGTTACATCATTAAAACAAACTTTAAATTAATTCAAATATAAAGAAATTTATAAAAATACAAAATAATCTATTTTAGATGTTAAGAGGCATTTTGGTTATATCACAAAAAATATCAACATATCAGACAAATCTAGTTTCTTTAAAATATTGTTAGGTATATTGATTATATCGCTTTATATCGATCATATTTTTTTATTTTGATATATTAAAATTATTATAAAATAATATATATAGATTATAACCTGTTCCTGGTTGAAATACCTGGTATTCATTTCATAGGTAAGCGGCACCGGGCAGATTATCATCGTCTGCATGTACATCAACATGATCCTGGCCCAGATCCTGGCCCTTTACTGGTACGCCAACGAGCTAAGAGAGCAGAACCTGGCAGTGGCCACTGCAGCCTACGAGACGGAATGGTTCACCTTCGAAATGCCTGTGAGGAAGAACATACTCTTTATGATGATGAGGGCCCAGAGGCCGGCATCGGTAAGTAAACTATTAAACTATTAAATCAATAAGTATATATATAGAGTATATATACAATTTATTTAACTGAAATATGTGCAGATACTGCTTGGCAACATACGCCCGATTACCTTGGAGCTCTTTCAGAACCTCCTCAACACAACGTACACCTTTTTCACGGTCCTGAAGCGGGTATATGGCTAGATCCGAAAGAGGGAATATATTATATATTTTATGAAATACTTTAGCACGACATATGCCACAGCTCTCACGATTCTCTTTTAGCGCAAACTCTGGACACAATCGAGCACATTTTACAATTGAATAAATCATTTTATCAGCAGAAAAGGACTTTTTTTCAACTAAATTTAACCAAAATTGCTAGATATTTCGCATGTATTTTTCCAACGCTGCGGACCATTTGCGGCTGCTGCGTATTTCACGCTGCACTTGCCACTTTTTCAGGGGTAAAAAAATGAATAAAACTAAAATCAAATACAAAAAAAAGAGCGAGTGCACAGGCGTGGCAAGTGCGCGATAAAAAAATTTGTTTGCTGAAGTTGTCAACGAACTTTTTTGCGACCGCTGACTTTGACTGGCAGTCGCCTAGGTGCGAAAACAGCGAGTCTGAAGGATGCAGGATGCAGGATGGTGCCAGGTGCCAGGAGCCAGGGAGCGGGGAGCGGGGAGAACCCATTTCAATTTGTCCGGGAAGCGGAGCAGCGAATCAGGTTCATTATAATAATGACAATGGAATTAAAGTGCGATTCAACTGGGATTTTCTAACGTCAAACAAACAGTTAAAACAGAGGGCATAGGGCATAAAAAGCAATCAAGTTGCCACAATAAATAAATGATATAATTATTTATTAATTTCAGCTGCAATTTTATTTCAAATGTAATTTAATTAGCTGCATTTTTTAAAGCCACTCACTAATGATTTCTTTTGACTGCCACCACAGAATTGTTTTATTTGCACAACTTATCAGCTTATTCCTAATTGTATTTGCCTAACATAAAACCTCCTTTATTGACATATTTAATGGCAAGCATTATAAATAAATATGTGGAAAAATATGCCACAATCAAAGTGAAATTTAAAAAATAATGCATATAATTGTTAATATATTTATGCCTTTCTATTGTGTGTTGTCTGAAGCCATATATATGACTATATAAATTCAATGTATAATTATAATGAATATGATTCTGATTCACAGGATAAGAAAGGTCAAAGCTTACTTGATTCCTTTCCAAGAAACATATCCTTACCTTATTACTTTAGAAAGCAAAGTAAGATCAAACCCCTACCATATCCTTTAGAAATTCAGTAAAAGAGCCCGCCTCCATTGGTGTCCTTCACTTTTATTGTATAAGAAATGTTTGTATCTATAGAGCTGCAGGATTAGCCTGCCCCGAGATCCGCCACCACTCCTGCTTCCGCTCAGAAGAAGCCCCCCAGGCTGGGGCTGGTGTAGATCTCGTTGACGGAGCACAGGTTGATGAAGACGGGATTGCGTCCGCTGCGGCAGTCGGTGGCCGGGCGGTCGCCGGTCTGGTAGACGGGGGCATTGACGTCGTCCGCCCGGACAAAGTTACAGGTCATGTACTGGTGGACACTGGGCACCCACTGGCCGGCGTCGTTGGTGGAGTTGCGTGTCTGCCGGAGGATGCCGCAGCCCACATGGGTGGTGCTGTCCCGCACGAGCTGTGTGAAGTAGGCAATGCACTTGCTGATCCGCAAGTGGAGGATTCTGGTGAGGAGGAGGATTCGGAATCGGGTGAGCGGTGCCGGCTCCGCGGAGCACTAACCTACCTGTTGCTGGGCGGGCTGAAGGCGAGGATGTCCCGCATGCTGCACTCCTTGTACTCGGCGAACATCTGCTCCAGCGTTGCCTTGATCACCTCGTCCTCAGAGTGGTATTCCACAGGACCGCTCGCCTGCGGATGGGGATTGTCCAGGTTATCGTTCTGACCCTGGGCGACAGCGCCCTGCCAGCCGCCCTCGGCCACCACCTGAGCCACGTTGCGGAACGTCTCGCTGTTCCGGCAATGATCGTTGACCAGGGCGCAGCGCTTCACGTTCAGCTCGGCGAAACTGGCCAGCTCTGGGTCCCACTGCAGCGTGGCCATTCGGGTGGCCGGGCTGAAGCCCAGGAGATCGCCTCGCGCAATCCGGTCGCGGTACTCATTCAGCTCGTTGAGGATCATGGTGCGGCGGGCCGTGGTTATCCGCACCACATGCGCATCCGGACTGCAGCTATCCGCCAGGGTCTGCATTCGGGATCAGAATCAGGATCGAGGATCTAAGTGGATCTAGGTGGATCTAGGTGGATCTAGGTGCCATCTTACCCCAAAGTTATTGCAGGCTATGTGCTTCTCGGGACCGGGACACAAGGTCGGATTGCAGTAATCGAAGGCCTGGAGCTGTCGCCCCCCTAGGAGCAGCAGCAGCAACAGCGGCGGCCACGTGGTGTCCAACATCTCGACGAGACAGCCAGTTTAGCCAGCTCCGGCCACCCGAGGCTGCCTCTTATAGAGTTCGTCGCCCAATCGATTCCCGTCGAGGCGTAGCTATCGCTCCCCCGACCAAGCCACGCTCCGCCCTCCGAAATCAGCTAATTAATCAATTATTCATGCTTGTTTTTGGACGCACTGCCCGCACTTTATTTAGGTGCGACGGTCGTGGTGGTCGTGGTGGTCGTGGTGGTTGTATCCCCCACGGTCGAGGTGGTTGTGAGATTCACGTCCGGGGTGCTATCCCCCACGGCCGGGGTGGTCCCCTCCGCGTTGGTGGTGTTCGACTGCTCCATGATCGTGGTGTCCTCCGGCGTGGTGGTCTCCACGTCGTCAATGAGTGGCACTTCTTCCCATATTAGGCTATTGGAATCCACAATCTCCATCTGGTTGCAGAGGAATGCGTACAGCTGACTCGATCCGGAGAAGCACTTTCTGCCGGGGTAATCGCTCACATCGTAGTGCGGCAGGTTGTTCACATTGGCCCGCGAGAAGTGACAGATCAGGGTGAGGATCACGACCCCTGGCTTTCGAGTACTGTTCTTGGGCTCGTTCTCGTCTATTATTTGGGCCTCCACCCGAACGGCGCAGCCCATCCGGTTGCCGCGATCCTCAAGCAGGGGTGCATAGTGGCCCACACAGGTGCTGGAATGTGGCAGGTGAGAGATGGAGGGAATAGAGGCCATTAACTGAATCTGACTCACCCCTGTTTCTTTGGCAGCAGCCGGTGCTCGCTGTCCATGCGACAACTCAAGACATCGGTGAACAACTCTGGCAGGAACTTGTTAATAATTACCTTCTTCACGCTGGTGTGCTTGCCGATCTCGGTCTGGATCTCGGTGGTAGCCACATAATGATACCTGTCCGTGTTGGCACAGAATTTGCTATGCTCGTCGCACTGACGCGCCTGAAGATCGGCCAGCCGCTGCAGGTTGAAATCCCAGTCCATCATTGGCATGCGAGCGGCAATCGCGAAGTGACTCATTCCGCTGGCTATGTAGTTGCGCAGCATATTGATCGATGCGAGAATGCTCATCCTGAGGCCGCCATCAACGTGGATGACGCGGGCGACCTTGCCACATTTCCTGCCATATTTCTACAAGCGAATTGGTGCAGTTTAGCCCAAAGAGTCCTAAAGGATTGGAGCCTACCTTGTTGCTAAAGCAGCCCACATGAACCTCCGAGTTCGGACACAGATCGGGCCGGCACAGGGTTCCCATGGGACTCAAATCCTCTTCGGTCGCTTGCTGGAGTGAGGGGCAGGAGCCCGCCAACAAAAGTATGAACAGATAAGTCAACATCATCTCCAAACTCGATTCCTCAGCGTGGCAATGATTAACTGAACTAATGCCATCAGGTAAATCCGACTCAACCGCTACGTTTATTCGCTGCGACGACGTGACCAATCTAGTTAGTTAAGGGAGCCTAATTGCAGGGCATTGGGATTGACATGCTCCTCGAGGGCACAGAGGCCCTGGTAGGTGGAGTGGGTGCCGGCTTGGCAGCGGTTACCCGGCTGCGTACTGTCCCGGTACACCAGTTCGTTGACGAGCTTGCCGCGCGAAAAATGGCACAGGAGCCCGTACAGATACAGTCCGCTGGCCTGGTTCCGTCGCCTCATCAGGGCGCAGCCGACGTGGCCGGCGAGATCTTGGACCATCTGGGTGAAGTATCCCTTGCAGAGGCTGGAACGGAAGCAGACATCAGACGGGACTCCCCAACTGGACGCTAGTCTCACCTATCCTTGGGAATACTCGTGCCGTTGATGTGACTCATCGTGCAGGACTTAATGTCATCCATCCAGAACTGTAGCACAATGTCCACAACGGCACGAGACGGCTTCTCCGGCTGGTGACTCTGGGTGCTGCCATAGATATAGGACACATAATTGAACTCATCCGTATTGGTGCAGTAATCGTCCATGTTCCCGCAGCGCCTCAAGGCGAACATGGCCAATCCGGCCAGCTCATCGTGCCACTGGAGCGTGGCCATCCGGGCAGCCGGCTTGAAGGCCGGATACTTGCCCAAGGCCACCTTATTCCGGAAGTCATTCAAGGCATCCAGCAAATGGGCACGCAGGGGCGTGGGAATCTTAAGTATGACCGCCTCACTGCCGCAGCTCTCGTCGAATTCCTGGAAATTTAAGACCAATAACTTGTATCTTCGTTTGAGAGCAAACTCACCCCATAGTTACGACAGGCAATGTGAATAATTCCCGGCTGACAGAGATCCTCTTGACAGTAATCCGGGGCGGTTGCTTCCCGAAAAGCTGCCAGCAGTAAGAAAGCTGATACAAGGCGCAACATCTAGGTGGATAATGGGTGTTCAGATTGGAGAAATACTTGGGCAACTCCTACTCTTAAACGGTGGAAAATCCATTTTAAATGCTTAATAGCGTGGCAATTGCTTTCTATAAGAGTTAGAAGGAAAATGTTATCTTTAAGCATTTTTTAAAGCTAAAAATAAGTAAGTAATTGAAAAACTAATTGCCTTAAAAAGACTCGTTTAAATGTTAATAACCTTAAAAAATGTGATTAAGCACAGACAATTTGTACAAATATTTTACAGATCATAATAAGTTCCCTTGAAGGAGAAATAATATAAACTCCCGACCTCGCAGAACTCATAAAACAATGCCACAATAAACATACATTTTTAACTCTTCACTCTTCACAAATAACACACAATGGCTTGCAACAATAAAAACAATTTGCATTTCTAGTTTTGTTGTTTTTTACGTGGAAATGCACATCGCTACAAATTGGCTTCAGTTTGTATTTGATGCGCATCCCACTATTTTATTACATTTAAGACTTCATGTGGAGTTCTTTTGTTTTGTTTCGGGAGGGTTCCTTAAGGTAGATGTATAAATTAATACTATTTAGCGCTTAAGTAATATGTACATCACAAGGAATATAAAAATGGCTCGTTGTGCGATCGTTGTCACTTTGGTTTTCCCCCGACAGTTGGGAAATGAATCTTTGTCTAATTTAGAGTTAAATCTTTTGCCAAATTAAAGGACACGAATACAGTGATAGGGTAAAGAACTTATTTATCCAACAAGCAGAGTATAAAAGCTATGAAGAAAGAGGCTCAAAACCGGATCTCTGTAAATCGATTTGACTGTCAGTTCGCAGGGCCTAATCACTGCCCGAAGTTGGGATTGTAGGGGGCCTGCTTCTCGTAGCCCGCAGGCATGACGCTCGGACCCGGATTGGCCATGGACATGGCCATGTCGTACGGCGGCGGATTCATGTTAGCCTGCCCGGCGCCAGGATACGGGGGGTAGGCCACGCCATGCGTCTGCATGCTGTGGGCGGAAACAATAACGTAGTAATTAATATATGCATACGCAGTTGGGCTGGTTGTTTTGGAGCCACACTTACCCGGGCATTGGCATGGGCATCTGCTGCTGCTGCTGATGGGGCATCGGCATGGGCATCTGGACGGTCACATTGCTGCAGCCAAAAAATAGAGAGAGGGTTATAGAAACAGCTCGACTTTCGACTTTAATCTTCAACTTACCCGGTGGTCTGAGCGGGATATGGAGAGGCGTAGGCATTGCCTGCCGGATATCCCGGCGGTGGCAGCTGCGTGACCGGATATCCGCCGGGCGCCGTGTGGGTGGCGGAAGTTACAACCACGGGCGCTGCAATGAAAGAGAGTGAAAATATAAAATTAGAAGCGGAAGAACTGCTGCGCCAATAACAACAATGAGTCATCACCCCATTAGAAACCACTTGAGTCGCAAAGATCCGATAAGGTTCTGATTAATTCCATAAACAGAAATAAAAGTTCCCCTTTTTCTGCACTCAAAAAAAATGTTTACTGCTTAGAGTTATTAAGAAAAAGGTACATAATCGCTTAATAAACATATTTATAGTTATTTGAATAGCTGAAAGCCATTGTTAACTATAAATTCAATATATGTTTCAGTCAATTTTCCAAAACTGTGCTCCTAAATACCTTATATTCATATAAATTTTAAACAGTAACTACAAAACCGTACCATATTGCTACTTGCTATGCATCGATATCTATTTATACTTGTTCATTGCTGCTGATATATCACAGATAAGCTATATAGCGTTAATAGACACCCCAAAATCATCCTGCACTTGCAATACAACTGATAAGAATTAGGGGGTTTTCCCAAGTGTAAAATAATATCTTTGAAATTACCTCGACCCTCGCTGATTGTGTAGCCAACATTCCTGGCAGCCTTTTGCTTTCGCCTAATGCAAACCACAATCGATGTTACAATGAATATGGTAAAGGCTATGATAAGGCCTATGAAAAATGCCAACATTTTCGACGACTATACACGGGGATTGGGCTTGAAAGAAACACAATCGCCTTCCAGACGATACCGAAGCAGACTACCCAAAAAGCTCTCCCCTGATGGCCAACGAGCCGCTCTCGTCGAACAACGTCTAATCTTTGACGACCAATTTATGGCCAATACCGACGATGAGCGATTGCGTTCAACGTTGAAATAACCAGGTTCCACATATGTTTCTCACTCGTGCTTTGTTTATCGCAATTAAACACACAAATTGAACTTAAAGCCACTAAAGAGACTGCCTTACTTCGAGCTCTGGCCATGGTCTGAAATTTCTTTGCCAGGCAACAGAGAAATGTAAACATCACGCAGCCAATCACGATGAAAACGGAGACTGCTATGATGGGCACAACGTAATCCTGCATGGCGAATATTGTCAGGTTTTCCTGATTTCAGCAGGTGCTATTCGACGGGGAACACGATTCCAACTGATTATACCAATGGCTATGCGATGGTCGGGTCGGGTCGACGGGCCCTTATCTCGCCCGAAAAGGGAGTTCACCGTGTGCTCTGTAATACCCTCTAGTTCTGGTAGGATTTGTAGCAGAAATACTTCTTTCAACTCTGTCTTTCTATGGGTCTTGTGCCCATTCTGGCCCTTATTAAAAGATAACTGAGTCCCATAATGGTAATCACACACTCTTCCATGAATGGTCTCTATATGGATCCACACTATCACTATCTTAAACACTCTCAAGCAGATTAGTTTATCAAAATTGCACATGAACTTGTTATCTTACTTCCATATGTAAGCGTGGCTCTTTGTCTGAATTTCTTGACCAGACAGTAAGTCAAGGTGATCATCGAAGCGGCAATTATGAGGAAAACTGAGAAAGCTATAATCGGAATCAGATAATCCTCCATGGCGAATCTTATTTGGCTCGAATTATTCGCGTGCTTCTTAACTGAGGCCTCGACTATGACTGATTAAAGCTTTTGGCTGTTTTATAAATACAAAAGCGTTATCGCCCCCGAAAAGAGGGTTTACTTAATATATACATAAATAGGTGAATATCCGACCCTATCATCGCTGATCATGGAACCGAGTAAACAAATTCAATTCAGGAGAATTATCATAAGATTTGTATAAATAATTAAGAATATAATAAGGAGCTATCGCCTTGATAAGGCACACACCTGCACCCTTGGTTAGAGCCGCTCTTCGGGTGCGGCCTCGGGTCAGGAAGACCGCTGCGGAGGTCATGAAGAAGACGGAGAAGGTGAAGAAGAGTATCCAGTAGATGCCGGTATCATCCATGATTTCTCGACACTGACTAAGTAAGCGGCGCACAAAGACTAAAGCGTAGAACTAAATACGGCGGGATTGGCAGTCGGGAAATGTGCCAGGTAATGGCGAAAGGAAAGGGCAATCGCACTCTCATAAAGATAGCACTTATCAGTGATAACAGCACAGCTCACACAACTTACTTGGATCGCTGAGAGCCCGTTGACGCCTCCGATATAGTGCAAACAGTCCCCCACAACCGATAAGTGCCAGCAGAAATAATTTAATGGCGATGCGAACAATCAAATAGATGACAGGAGGCAGCTGCTGCGACTGCAGGTGGTAGCCCGAGATCTCCAGAGTTTCGTTATACATTTTTCACTCTTTACTGAATGTGGAAATCCTCCGACTTCCGGACGAGCACTAAGGCATACAGCACTGCTAAGGCTATCAAAATCGATAGGATTCCCGCCTCGAGGAGCAGGAACGTCCAGTTGAAGTGTAGTCGCTCCGAGATATGCTCAAAAACATCCAAAATGGTGGCATTCATTCTGGAGAACCTGCGGCGACTCAACTAAATGGGTTTCTAGCAATCCATTTACCGGATGGCCCAGCAATACAGGCTTTACGTCACCCCATTTATCCTTCCAATGGGCCATTAGTTCATTTGCAATATCCGCTAATTGATTGGCATCGGGCATTAACACCGCACATTAGCCAATGTAATCACTGTCGGTTTTATCAGTTTATACTCCACAAATGTAATCAAAAAGGCTCCAGTCATTACCCACTCCATATAGTCTAGTCCTAAATCTAATAATACCAAGATAGGACGTCACAGGCGGTATTTGTTAGGAAGTATTTCACCACAAAAGACTCGGAATCTTCTAAAAATATTATTTAGATTCGCATGCCCAATAAAAATATTCTACAATACTGAAAAAGAGATGAATCATCTCTGAGTAAGTTAATGAGTTTACTCTGTGGCCTGTCTTATCCTCACAAGGGCCTTTAGTATACGATTCCGGTCAGATTTAGATGGCAAATACAAATCATCTCTAAATTGTCTCTGAGCAAATTAAGGGAGTGCAACCTGTCTTATCCCCACAATAGTAGATATATATATAAACCCCCCAGGCAACTTAAGGACTGAATGATATTTTCTTTGACATCACAAGACCACCTTTTGATTAGGGTTCCAGGCAGATTAGAATAGCAAACACGACTAACACGCCTGCACGTTTACCTGATAACTAAAACACCTCTTTTAGACAGTGACTTGAATATTTCATCCATAAATAAACATTGCCAGATAGGAAGCCAAAGAAGTATATTACGGGTAATACCCATTGTAATAGACTCAATTTACAAGACGGAGTTCATAAATCTGCAGCGGCAGTTTTCAATGACGACATCGAATAATAAATAAAGAGAAAACAGGTTCAGAAGAATAAATAACTGCAATTGTGGCTTAAGCTTTTTTCCCCTCTGTGCTGAGCTTTATTTTCATGGGGCAAATACCCAAGAAAGTTTCAAGGGGGATCAAGTTCTTAGATAACCCCTAAGATGCCATGACTCATAATTAGTATACGTGAAACTAAATCCGGAAAGATTACATATCAGAGAAGATTACCAAGACGGAATACTTGGTGAGACTGTCGACTTAAGCACTTTCTTTTTAGGATATCCGAAGTAATGCCAATAATGGTAATATATTGGCACAGTTACTTATTTTTATGGCACACAATTTTTAACTTACAGTTCTCGGTTTTTTTATCGCTTATTACTCTGGCAGTTAAGCAATTACAACAGGCCAAACAGGTGTAAAAGAGTATTACAATAATAATCACCAGGACCAATATAAGAACAGTTTCATTCGACAAAAAATTGTCTTGATGCGATGGATACATTAAATAATGCATTATTAAACCACAAGCGTTATCCACAAACTCCGAGAGCGAACTGACATTCACTTGGAACCCAAAGAATATTTTGAAGATGCAAAAGTAAGGCAAACTTGGTTTATCTGATAGATAAGATAGAGAAATACCTTCCTTCTTTCCGCTTTTGCAACACAGCTACCGGAATGATCACATCATAGAAATGAGAGGCACAAATTGGGTAACAAAAAATCCTTTAAATTTGTCATTCCACAAATAAGAGAACTGCGTAAAGAGCAATCAGCTGCAGAGCAAATATCAGAAGAAATATATAAGTTATATATGTAAAAGCAAGCAGCCTAGGCCTGATGACTCCAAGAAATAATCTTGGGGAGGTATAGGAGGAGACTCAGCAAAAAAATAAGCTAAATCAGCAAGGCAAGGGAAACTCAAACACTTTTGAAAGAAATATATTATGCAATTCATACCTTCTTCCTTTCTGCGTTTGCAACAACACTTCCAAAAGCACACGAAGCAAATCCAAATAATAATAATAGTAATTATAACAGCCCGATAAATCTTAACTGGAACATGATGCGCAACGGGATCGGGATCCCTCTCGTCGAAGTGATCGTAGGGCATTGTGGAAGTCCGCGACTAAAGCACCTTTCACCGCAACGAGCTCAGAAACACAACTGATCAGCAATCAGACTCGTTTGCTTGGGGGAAAACCCCAAGCTTGCTGCTTTGAATGATATGGAATTCCGTCGCTGCATTACTCATGCCTACTCACTTGCAAAACCCAGCCGCCTTGTGACGTACCTCAACGCCATGCAACAGCGCAGGAGGAGGCCCAAAGCCATAGTACCGACTATAATGATGAAGATCACGGGAAAAAGGTACTCAGCACTCATATTCGAGTGAAAGAAGGAAATTTCTCACAACTACTCGACTTGGGGCCACAAGAATAAGTGAACTTTTTAGTTAGCTGGTAAGTTTTATGGCCAGAACTTGGAAACAGATGCCGATATCAAGCGTAAGAAAATATTGTCTTGGCATCAAGTTAAAACTTTGCCTCGAAGATAATCACATGTGGTCTTTGCTTTATAACTCTAGACAGCAATAAGCTGTTGTATTGTGTTGTCGGAATGAATAAATAATAAGCAAGCTTAAACGGCACATCTGTTTCTGTTTGTTCAATTAAAATTAGTAACTATTCTCAGACTGCCACAGTCTGCTTTTGGGCTTTTAAGAATTTAAGAACAATCTTTCACAGCCATGGAAGGGAACAAATCCTAGCTAAAACTCGCTTTGTTTCATACAGAACTATTTTAGCAAATTATTAAATGCACCACAAATCATAGGCAAACATGCAGATTTTACAAATACATATATATTAACGTAATACAAACAGTGTGGCTTTTAGACAAACAAAACACACAGGCACTTAGTACACAGTAGCTTAAACACAAGACAGGAACAGGAACAGGAATCTGAGGACTGGGACTTCTCCAGCTTGATCTAGAGATACTAACTTGCTTCGATGACGCCCTTGTCCGCCAGCCGTTGATTCCTTTTGCGGATCGCCGAGCGGATTATGAGCACCAGGACGGCGCAGAGGACCACAAGGAATATGGAGCACAGGACGATCGTGGAGACCTCCAGATCCTTCTCGCCCGGCACATGCGGCATCGTTGCGAGAGCGGATGGTCTATACAACTAGTTTACAATTACAATTAACTAAAAGATTCGATGGGCAGACAGTCTTGGGGATGGTTCGACGGAAGTTCGGAGCTACGCCACGGTAATGCGAAGGTGCGATGCGTTCCTCGTGTTCATTGCGCAGACGTTGGACGATGAGTGCGAACTGGAGGAGACTCCTCGCCGGCTTTTGTAAGAGTCCCCCACAGACCCAGCCCGACCCGAAGGCAGTTCAATGCGGCGGGTTGAAATACCGATAAGATTAGCGCCCCATCGTCGGCGACGCGTTGTCCCGTTTAATCGGCTTAAAGACGCCTGATACCGGAGCCAAAAGCTAGCATAGTATCGGGGGGACCCATAAAAGTTCTCAAGTGGACATTGTATTTACAGCTTGAAACCTGCGTCAATAGTCTGCATCAATCAAAAGTGAAATTGGGTTTCGATTTCCAACGATTTCCAAATTTATAACTTCTGGGGGATCCGCTTCAGCCCGTGGCGGCCGATTACCCTTCAGTATTCCCACAAATCTGCGATCTACACGGACGTCAGCAATAATCATATAATTTAACTTCGCCGAAAACTACTTGAAGGAAAAGCACCGGGCAACACCGGCCTCCTATCATCCTGACTTCCCAGCAGAGCCGGAGGAAATTAAATCCGTCTGTCTGAAGTACTTAGCCAACAGAGGCTCATTGTTTACAGTCTGAAAGTGGAAAGTGTCTCAGATTTCTGAACAGCGCAAAGAAGTCCATGGACAGCCTCAAGTACAGTCATCCTGAAGTTCCTTGAACTTGGTGGAGAAGTTTAATAGAGTTACTTCGTAGACAGTTTCATATTTCAAATGGAAAAATCTTTAAAAAAAACTTCTTTATAATATCCTTCGACTTAGACAACTGTCTTAAATCATTTTATAATTTGTAAGGTAACCATTATAAAGGTAAAACCTCTTAGAAGTGGGATTTTCCCTTCGAACCTTGTTCCGGACTATTTTCGGGGCATCTAATCAACTACGTATCGCCTAATTTGAACGCCAGTAAATATAATTTAATATCATACCGGTCAAAAGAAGGAGAACTCACTGACGTCAAACGTGTGGAAAATACAGATTGCCGAGAATGTTAACAGGCAACACGAGTCCGATTGATGAAAGGAAAAAAAAACATAAACGATTTGTAAATTAAGGCGATAATCAGGAGGGGCGCCCAATGCAAATTGCGACTTATATTTCGGCCACTCAAAGGCGCCGTGATTAGATTTCGATAGCCCAGGCTCTGAAGTGATTCCCAGAACCACAGATACCGCCGCCGATTATCATCCCGTGATGGTTATTTAACGAATTGTTCTCACCATCTGTGATCACAGTAGCGCTGGCCATCCGCAGTTGACGGGCTCGACGGACCCGCAGCAGAACCAGGATCAACACCACTATGGCGAACACCATAGTAATGGGGAACCACACATCGAAGTAGATGTAAACCATTTTTGAAACGTTCTTTTTATCCTAGGCGATGCGATCGGTTTAGAGTTCAGGTGAATACTGCAGAAAACATATTCCGCATGCCCTGGATACAATTGTCAGTTGCCTTATCTCTATAAAAAATAAATAAGTCACGCCGTTATCGAGGAGAGCTACCGAAAATGAATCACTAGACGACACTTAAAAGAATTCAAAGTATAGCTAATTTTATGGTGAAAAGGGGGATTTTTGTACAAAAATATTAATAATAATATAACAAATATATAAACTATACCCAATTCTAAAGTAGAAGTATGAAGAAGAGCTCAGTTTATGGCCAGAAATTAATAATTAATGGGAATATTTTGGTCTTTTGACCATGTATATAGATAAAAGTGTTTGGACAATACAGGAACTCTTTGGATACTAGAATAAAGTTGCTGTCTATAAGGCAGATCCCAGTCTGCAATGGAAACTAATGAATACATGGCTAGATCGAAAGAAAAGCTCTTTTGTGATCAGAATTCGGTTGCTATATACAAACTATGTCCTATTTTAACATAAATAACTGTGATATTGTACACCGAGTCGGAAAAATTAAAACTATAATAGAAACTATATAAATATAAAATATATATATATACATTTTCATGTAAATGAAATACTGTCATCCACAAAGTAAACTCAATTTTGTATAAATCGTGTGCCGACAGCAACCAAACTGATAAGATAAAAGCTTAAATGTGATAACTCGCAAATAAACTTAATTAGATAGAGGTTTCTCATATGCTGATAAAAATAATTAATTAAACACGCGAGCCTAATTGATTTTGTTTACGAATAAGGGGAAAAACAGAAACGTTAAGAGTGGCGAAGGAACTTGCCAAAAAGCTCTATGACTTGAGTATTTCATTATTATCACGATTCAGCACATATGTATATATGTATATATATATTTATACAACATTTGTATAATCTCACGCACACACGAGCGAGAGATTATTGTTTTTTTTTAGTCAGCCAAACTCCTCCCAGTTTTTGTTTATTGGCATCTGAGGAGGGGAATGACTCATCACTGGGGTTTTAGTAAAATTTAATAGATGTGTTTCTATATCAATTGTTTCTACTCACTGGACAGAACGGCACCCTGACGCCTGTGGGTGCAGCAATATCCGCAGCAACTCATGATGAGAAATGTGAGCACGAAAAACATGAAAATACCCCAGAAATCCATGTCGGGGCCGTCGAAATTGATCAATTTAAAGTCGTCCACTGCACATAGGAAGTTGGGAATAAAACCAATTATTATTATAACTACAATTGGTAATAAACTTGAATGCAGGACTCACTTTTGGCAATGGCCTGCTGTCTTACCCGCTTTTTAAATATTCAATCTACAGAAATCCACTTGTTGCAGTTTATTGCAACCAAATTGCGTTCCTAAATAAAGCAATTTTAGTCTACCTTCAGAAGCACATGTGGTACCTGGAAGAGCGTAACTTCCCCTGGCAAATCGGGGTGCCTAATTGTAGACCGATGAAAGTCAGCTACTATATCTTATCAGTGGGATTATCTGCAATAATAAGCAATTTATTTGGAGCACGGGAAGACCAGTGTTCAGAAACATAATTATAAGTGGGGGGTTTCACAACACTACTTCAGAGTGATGTGTTTTGAGGGCAGAAAACAGCTGTACCTGGCGGTAAAATATCGACTGAAAGGATATGTAATTTTAAAAGAAGAAGAGGGTGCTATAACTGACAATAATTGATGTTATTTGTTTTAGGTGGTTAAGGTAAATATTTGATTGAAAGAAAAGAGTAAGAAACTTTAAGAAATCAATTCAGAAAGTTATAGCCAGCAAAGACTCCATTTACAACACTGTCAGGCCATGACTGTGTTTATTGAGTGTGGGGTAATCCATCAAAAGTGGTGAAAACAAAAATTAACACACAGAAATTGGAGAAAAATTTGAATTCATTATTTTTAACAATATTTAGAAATATTTTGGTGCCAGCTAACCACAGTTTGAGCGCTTTTCCGCACCCCTCGTGACCTATCGATAGCCAATACTTGCCTGTAGTACCACTTACCAGTACTACTCGCATATACATACTGCATTGCCATTTTTATCATGGCGATTTCTTTTTGACATTTCACTACAACTGGTCGCACGTGTTTTCGGGCTAGGCTCTGTGCTAAATTATAGTTGAATCAAAGTGAGTAGCTAAAAAAACTGGGTTTTTACGTTGATTAACAAGTGCATTCTTTCGCCGGCGGCGTCCTCCAGATGAATCCGGAGAAGTTGAAGAAGTTGCAGGCGCAGGTGCGCATTGGCGGCAAGGGCACCCCCCGTCGCAAGAAGAAGATCGTCCACTCCACGCCCGCCACCGACGACAAGAAGTTGCAGTCGTCGCTGAAGAAGCTGTCGGTGAACACAATCCCCGGCATTGAGGAGGTGAACATCATCAAGAACGATGGCACCGTCATCCACTTCAACAACCCGAAGGCGCAAGCCTCGCTGCCGACAAACACGTTCGCCATCACCGGCCATGGCGAGAACAAGACGATTACGGAGATGGTTCCCGGCATCCTCACGCAACTGGGGCCCCAGGACATCAACCAGCTGAAGAAGCTGGCCACGGAGATCGCCAATAAGAGCGCCGCCGGCGGCGCAGCCGGTTCTGCTGGTGCCGATGCCGGTGACGATGACGTGCCCGATCTGGTTATGAACTTCGAGGAGGTGGCTATTGCCGGCACGAAGGCTGCAGCCCCTGCTGACGGCGAGGTGACGGCCTCCGCCTAAGAAGAAGGAATCACACCACGAGCACACACATTAACACCGAACACATACAAACACACGCGGCGGAGGAGCGAAGGGGCAGGCAGGTATACAGGGCATACCGCCCAGCCGGATACACTACAACACACGCCCCGCTAACCGGAGAGCGCCGCCCGATTCCGGACCCTGGCCATGCGCGCGGTATGTCGCTGGAATAGGCCTTTCCTTCGCCGTCCTCCGCCTCTTTTTTGGGGGTCATGCTACACACTATACACTACAAAAAAACAAACAAAATAAAGGCATCCGAGCGAGCGCTGAACAGAAGCAACACCTAAACATAATACCTTACCATAATATGTAACGTACTAAGGGAACCTTCAAACCTAATCTAATAGTCATAGTTTGGAAGCGATCAAAATGTATTTTCCAAAGCGATTAAAGCACGTTTCCTTAATCCAATATTGGAATCCAAAATCACTACTAATTTTTCCCCAAACTGACGAACACACACACACACATTGCGCTCATAATTTACACATAACTATATATACAAACAGTTTTACGGAAGAAAGAGATGAACAGAGGAGGAACAGTGATCAGGGGACGGAACGCAGACACTCCACAAAAAGTCATTGCCAGGTCGATGGGAAAGTAGAGAAAGAGGAATGTATTTTTAGCTATAATTCCCGTTCCACTTCCAATCCAATTGTAACCCCCACACGCACACCACTCCGCTCCGCCTCCACAGTTCGAAACGTAAACATTAATGTGCAGCCGCCAATTATTATTTCAATTTAATGATACCAAAATTGTTGAAAACGTTTATTATAATTTGTAAACTATTTTTTTAGGCCATCATACCATGCATACATTAAAAGAACTGTAAAAAATACATAATTTCCATATTTATCGCATTTATTTTGGGCATTTACTACATTTCGATCTTTTTTTTTTCTTGCATAACAGACGTGTGTGACTGCGTGTGCTTGGCAACGCTTAGTAGGTGGGAAAGGGAGAGGGCGGCTGCGAAAAGCACGCGGCGGTCAAAACTTGTTGACATTGAAATTCGGCAGCTGTCTGCTTAAAACTAAGCACGACACAGTGGAACAAGCATCGTGAGGCAAAGCCGCCTCAGGTGTTTTCCGGGGTTTAAGGAGCAGTCAATGTACGTTCAAAACTAATATGTAACAACATAATTATCTGGCCAAAAAGCAAAGGTGAAAAAGTTGATACCCGGCCTCTGTGTGTGCATGTGTGTTTGCATTGGTGGTGGAGACATGCGTTCGCTGGTGTGTGTATGTTTTGGTTTTAATTCTCCAAATGAGTCATGTTTAAATTTGCTTTAAAATTGCCAATTTTTTTGTAGTTGGTTAGGGCGCGACTCTGAGCTAAGACGGAATGTTTCTTGAAGTTTCCATGATTGCTGATTGCGGTTTATGAACCTCAGGTCTTATCAGCGTTCAGCGAACCATAAAAACGAATTAAGGCTGATGCAAATCTACACGCACATGCACTGGTGTATGTAACGAGCTCTCATGGTGTGCATATGCGGACTGGAGCTTGGAAAGCAGCCAGTTTAATTCATGTTTGTATTGGATTTTTATTTACTTTTATTTCCCCTTTTTGCCGGCATTCAAATTTGCCGGTAGGACTGCCAACTTGCTAGAAATGGTTCTACTAAGTACAGTAGCTATTCGGCTTGAGGGTTAATAATTAAGTTAAAGGAATTCCTGTAAGTTTAGGAAATGAATTTATATTTATAAGTTAATGGCCTAAGAAATCTGCAGGCTTTCGATAGTTGTTTATTGACACAAGTCATTCGTAAATCGATAACTTGTCAGTGTTGAAGAAGGATTGCTTCAAATTGAAAATTTCGGTTGAAATTCAAAACTGATAAGGATATTGTTTCCCCTTTTCTTACCATTTCCTGCCACAAAAACCACAAAGATGTATAATGTTTAAATAAATGTTAATTTTTTGCTGTTATCTTTAAGCAACTTGTAGACTAAATAGAACTAGAGCGGTTTAGAGACTAGAGCGTACGAATTTCCTTTTTACAAATGCTACAGACCACCTTGCAGGCGGTGCGATTAGAGATGGGAGTGTCCACTCGATGTAACATCGGTGTTCCCTTCTCCGGAATAGTTTTTTTCTGGGGATTCGCTCGGTTCTGAGGTGTCTTTTGTCTTCGCTCGCTTTCCACGCAGCAGCAGAGCAAGAAGCTCAGGGGCACCGACTCGCCTTCGTCCAAAGTCTGCGGCAGATTTTGGTTGCGCGTCTCCGGCAGCAAGAGACTAGCGAATCCTCCCAGGATCAGCAAAGCGCCCATAATGATCAGAGGCAGCAGGGGCATTTGTTGGCCCTGCAAAGAAGTAGGTACTTCCATTCCATTCCTAAAGAATCTTTTTAATCACTCACCATATGGTTGATCATGGGAATCACTATAGGTCCCACCATGGCCACCACAGAGCTGAAGCTCATGCCCAGGCCCCGCACCACCGTGGGGTAGAGTTCCGATGCCAGCAGTGGCAGGACCACGAAGGAGGAGCTGATGCCCATCTTGCCCACACAGTACAGGAGCAGGGTGATGCTTGGATAGATGAAGGTGGCCACGCAGGCCACTCCGCCGACGAGCATCGAGATGAAGAGGATCCAGCGGCGGCCAAAGTAGCTCAATCCCGGCCAGAGAAGCAGGTACGTGGGCAGTTCTACTGCCCCGGCCAGGAAGAAGTTCCAGATCTCATCGCCACCGAGTGCGGGAGCATAGTAGCTCAGTCCCACATAGACACTGGTGTTGGCAAACCAAATAAGAGTGATGATGAGGGTCTTCCGGCGCATATTGGTTCCGCGGAACAGGTCCAGGATGCCATAGTGGATGCTGGAGGAGGACTCCGCCTTGGCTGCTCTGGTGCTGGCCAACTTTCGATGCAGTCGCTCCACGAAGTCACGGTTCACCCGAACGCCATTCACTCTGGCCATCAGCTTGAGGATTTTCATGGCCCTCCTGGTTTTTCCCACGGCCATTAGCCATCGCGGCGATTCTGGCAGCAGAAAGAAGCAGGAGAAGAGCATCAACAAAGGCATGGACACCGCCAGGCTCAGCTCTCTCCAGTCCCGGACAACGTAGATAACGCCGGCCAGCACTACCAAGCCCAGCGAATAGGCTATATTCGATACGATGGTGCAGAAGACCCGCCTCTCCGGACCCACCAGCTCGATGGCCAGGACATAGGGGCTGGCCAGGATCGCAGGTACCGTCAGGCCCACCACAAACCGCAGGCCCAGCCAGGCGTAATAGTTCCAGGCGAAGGCACTTGCCGCACAGGCAGTGATCTCCAGCAGCAGATAGGCGTAGAAGGAGGGTCGCCTGCCCCACAGATCCACGAGGTATCCGAAGACATAGTTGCCCAAGAGACCGCCTACCCCGAACACCACCAGTGCCAGGGTGACTAGGAAACTGCGGTCGCACACCAGGTTCCACTGGAAAGAATCCCATTCTATTAATTGAATATTGATTTAATGGTTTTAATGGCAACCCACCTCTTGCACCACTGTGCTGGAGTAGATGGACCTGTCGTAGTGCCAGCCATGCTGACAGGGCACCACCCGCGCTGTGTCTGGCTGAAGCCTCAGCAGATCCTCGGCCTGCTGTCGGATCAAGTCCGGCGGCGGGCGATACTCCAGGTAGCGCACTAAATCGCTGTAGTTCCTCGCATACATGGAGCACTCGGCGAAGTCGCCGTCACGATTCCGCGGAATGCTAAGGTTCTTCACCAGCTGAATGTAGTCCTGGGTCCAAGGCTCTAGCTCGGGAACCCGGCACCAGTGCTGCGGTGTGCCCGCTATGAACAACTGGCTGAAATGTCAGACTATATATCTTTATTATGTTCCAAAAGTATATTTGTGCCAATTTATAGCATATTTTAGGCACCATTTGAATTCATTTTAAGTCCAACAATAAGGATAATGTTATATATTCTGTTTAAAATCAGCTGATATCCATATCTTTCCCTTTAATATATTCTTTCTGTGATTATCCAAACTGTGTCATATCCCTTAAGGAACATTATACACGATTTATATAATAGAACATGTAAAAAATAGAATTGAATCTGGTTATATAGCAGTTCAGCTAGCGTTACCCCTTTTCGATATTTCAGTTAATTGTTTTAATATGACCATTTCGGTTTTGATATATAATATGGCAATTTGTATAATGGCTCAGATTGATATACTTTCACAAAACACTCTCTTCACTATATTTCACCGATCGAAAAGTGCGATTCCATTGAAAAAACCATGAAGAAAATCATGAAAAATGCATCTTGGTGACCCCCACCTATAGGCGTGGAAGGCGCAGGGCAGGGCCGCCGGCAGCAGAACCGAACAGATGATAAACTTCTGGTAGAGGCCAAAGGAGCCCACCTCCCGCAGCACCTCGTCAAAATCCATGTCCGCCCGCCAGTTAGAGATTCGCACAACTGACGATCACCTTGTCCACTTCCAGCTGCAGTCCAGGAACTGGCGGCACGGCAGGGGCTGATTGGACATAATTACATTACGGCCACTCGTGCACATTAATTAATTGGACACCGCGGCGTGGACAAGGTTCGAACTAGTTGAGCAGCGTCCCCAATCCCGTCCCAATCCCAGATCGCAGACCCAAATCAAAGCGAGCTCTCGACTGCGGAGGGTTAGCTAGTCGGTCTGTATTTCTTGGTGGCCAAGGCGGCACTAGGCTCCGGACACTGGTCACTGGTCACTGGTATAAAATTAAGTTACATATTTCTAAAGCTGGAATGGGAACTATGGAAGACAGGCGAGACACCGTCTAGTTGCGGGCCAGTCCGATGATGGTCAGTATGTACATGAAGATGTTGACGATATCCAGGTAGAGGTTCAGCGCCGCAAAGATATACTCCTCCGGACTGATGGAGTACTTGTGGTTGCCGCCCAGCATCAACTGGGTGTCGTACACCAAGTAAACGGAGAAGAGCAGTGCTCCCAGGGAGGCATAGACCAAACCGATCACCTTGCCCGGAATGAAGATTGCGATGATGCCAAAGATGATGAAGACCACGAGGCAGGCCACCAGCACTCCGCCGCACATGGTAAAGTCCCATTTGGTCTGCAGGGCGAACAGGGTGAGGCCGAGAGCCACCGCTGCCGTAATGCCCACCGCCATGAGCACCTCTTCCGCCTCGTACTGCCCGGCGATCATGCCCAGCAGGAAGGACTCGGCGATGGTGAACAGGAACAGGAAGATGAAGTTCAGGGGCGTCTTCCGACGCACGCTCTCGCAGCACGCCATGCAGATCATGGTCACAATGAGAACGGCCTGGAAAATAGAAGACATTTTAATAGGTAAAATCAGGAAAATGTTTGGAAAATTAAGGGATATGTATGCTATTCCTTGTTTGATTCAGTTGTTCTATAAACTGTGGAATTTTTTGGCTTCATTTACAACAAACAAAATACCTCGCAATTTACAGGCTTTGCGATAGATAATATATATTTATCAAATAACTAATGGAAACTTTTGATTGCACGTAAAATATAAATTATGGGCAGTTGATAAAGCAACTGAGGATGTCTATAATTCAGAACTCACCAGAGCGATCCATAGAAGAGCTGGATTTTTTTGCACCCATTCCTGCGAAGCTTTCGAGAAGGTAAATACACAAACGAATCCGAAAGTAATCAGCAATTGGACCTTAAAATAGAAAATGGAAAAAATTAATCATTCGAAGAATAATCTGAGGATATAGAATGTATGGTAAATATACATAAATAATTAAATAGAAACATGATATAATTCATTATGATTATACCATGAATTCAGAAAATAAAGAAGATTCATATATTATACATCATATAATAAAGTCTGGGCTAGGAAAACCTTTTACTTAACAAAAAAATCTATATTGACCAATCATCGGCGATATCTTTTCACTCACCATCAATATCAGGTAGACCTTCCGAATGAAACCCTTCCGGATGCTCTGGTCATCGAAGGCGAAGCTCTTGTCCGCCTCCGCATCTGTATAGGCGCCCGTTTCATCGCCTGTGTGGTTGGAGGACAGATCAAGGAAATAGGGGAGTTAATTAGATGACTAACCGTATTGGAAATGGTGGTCGCTGCTCATGGCCTTAATCGCTGTGACTAACTGACAATATAGAAGAGCTCTCTCTCTGCAGTGCTGCCGGTTAGGTGTGAGTGGTTCAGCTTAATGGCGAACCCTTTCCAGGTGTTCACGTACGGCCGACGCCGACGCCGACTTCAGATTAGCCGCAACGCTTATCACAGACCCACTCACCGCACTCTCGCTCCAGATAAGATATATATGCGATCGGGCGAGTAACTGATATCGCCACGCCATGCAGTTGTGTTCAATACACTCTCCCTTTAAATGGTGAAGTGAATCACACAGCCAAATAGAGAATCTTTCCCTTATCAGATGCAATTGGGCCAAATACAGGGAGATTTGACCAACTCTTCAGTGCTCTCCGCACTTCAGTCAGGTTTTTGTCGCAGCAATTGGCCATTAATCTAATCTAAAAGCACTTTTCCTGGCGAAAACTGCCTCTATTGGGTTTAGCCCCGTACTTGCCTTGCTGGTAGTGATACATTTTATGGCTACGCCTTGCTGGAATTCACACGAACTACTGAATAGGTCAACCCGAAAATTAAAACGCGCCGTAGCTCAACTGCCAGGTGCTGCCGAAGATAACAAAGTAGCGCGGAGACTCAGTGATAAAGCAGAAAGGTACTCTCGTTAAAGGTGTAGAAGTAGTCCAACCGGCGGCTATGCTCTCCCCTAGCAGACTGAAGTTGCATCTGGTTGGACTGGATGCACTGCTGGCAGAGGGAAGCCCCACAATGCCTGGGCTTTGTGGTAAGACGGCTTTAATAAATAGATGCGCTTTATTGTGAGACTTTAAACTCAGTGTCGCTGCATGGTTTACAATGTTCGGTACTTGAATCGGGATTCCGTGGTGATTACACACAGTTTTTCTTGTTTGTAACAGCAGCAAGCCATGTTGCTTCTTATATATTATCACATTAATATATATGTTTTTATCCGTGACTATTTATTGGTTTTTGTTGGTTTGTGTATCTGAATGGCATATCATTTGGTATACATACAATTTTGATGCTTCTCCATGTTATGTTTTTCGGAATTTTGAAGAACATCCATTGGACACAGACCTCAACTTAAGCGGTAATACAAAATACATAACGAAAAGCAAGTAAGTAAGTTCTTTTCACCTTAACTGACATTTAGAACTAGAAGGAAACACCGGAAATTGGCAAACACAACTCGAAATATATATATATAGATCGTAAATATTTTGAGTAATTCGTTAGTTGAAGAGATTGCCTTCACTTGGGGGGCAAAAGGTTTAAATACCGATGAGATTACGCGCGACAACAATATTCATATTCCGGTTAAAGCATAGTCCCGGTTAAACTGGTAAACAATACATTGGAAATAGTGCGAAGCTTAGTCGCGCGACGCTCCGATTATAGTCAGAATGTACATGAAGATGTTGATGATGTCCAGGTAGAGATTCAGCGCCGCAAAGATGTACTCCTCGGGGCTGATCGAGTACTTGTGCTCGCCGCCCATCATCAGCTGGGTATCGTAGATCAGGTAAACGGAGAAGAGCAGCGCTCCGATGGAGGCGTACACCAGCGTAATGATCTTGCCCTTCATGAACATGGCCACGATGCCGAAAATGAGGAACACCACCATGGCTGCGATCAGGACGCCACCCATCATGGTGAAATCGTACTTGGTCTGCCAGGCAAACAGTGTTAGAGCCAAGCAAACCGCCGCCGTAATGCCCACCGCCAAGAGAACCTGTTGAAAAATAATATATTAATCAATAAACTAAAGAAGGATCAAGTCCCACCGACTCACCTCGCTTGGAGCATATCTAGTGGCCGAGACTCCCATTAAGAAAGATTGAGCTGCCGTGAATATGCCCAGGAATATAAAGTTCGTCGGTGTTTGACGGCGCACGCTCTCGCAGCAGGCCATGCAGAGCATGGTCACCAGCATCACGCCCAGAGCCACCCAGAAGAGCCACATGTTGCGCTTGGCAAAGTCCTTTGTGCCCTGGTGAAACACAAACAGGGCTACGGCTCCAAAGGTGACTAGGAGTTGTCCCTGTAAGAAGAGGAAATCAATAGGAAATCAAAACAAAAAAAAAAGCTCTGGGAGCTGAAAGAGCCACTAATACGCAAAATATCCGGTTTAATACAATGGAACTGATAGCTTAAAAATACTTCAAAAAGAAGCAACAAGTTCTTATACCCTCACAGTAGACAGTTGAGGAGATTTAGAAGAGTTTTATGGTTTCTTCCGTGCTTCAAACTAGTTCTAACTAGACAAAGCAACAGGGAGCAACACTCACCATGAGAATCAGGTACACCTTGCGAATGAATCCTCGGCGGATGCTCTTATCGTCAAAGGAGAAGTTCTTGGGCTGGCTCTCCGGATCGTCGTAGGCCCCATATCCCCCAGCCGCTGGTGGTGGCTGGATGAAGCCCGGCTGGGGAGCATAGCCGCCGGGTGGTGGTCCCTGTCCGTAGGCAGTGCCATACGGCCCCTGTGGATAGGGTTGGGCGCCCCCTTGGGCGTACGGTGGATAGCCCTGTGGTGGTCCCTGCGGCGGATAACCTCCGCCACCGTAACCTCCTTGAGGTGGGTAGCCACCGCCATAGTTGTACTGCTGGTTGGGATCTGCGGGATGAGACATATAGCTGTAGTTTGACGCTGATACTGAGGGATGTCCAAACGTTCTGCTAGAGCAATCTAGCTACGGAGAAGAGTAAAATCTAAATGAGACGCTCTTCGCTCACGAGACGAGCTGTATCAAGCATCCAAGAGTACTCTACCGCAAATATGTACATTCAACCATGATAAGACAGAACATGTTACGAGCTCTAAGTGTGTGTGGAAAAGTAACGATGAAAATGAATCATTTTAAAGGGACGCGTTCCAGGAACTCGACGGGGCATTCAATGAGTCCGCACACTCCAAAAGGACAAACAAAAGCATGCGATTATCATAAACCGGAAAGCAGAACAACTCGTTTAGGAAATCAAGTGAATAAACCTTGGTACTGGGGATACTGGGGAACACTTTGCCAGGACATTATCGCAGATTTCGCTCGCCGCCTTTTCTCT
This sequence comes from Drosophila pectinifera, assembly GCA_008042775.1. NCBI lineage: Eukaryota > Metazoa > Arthropoda > Insecta > Diptera > Drosophilidae > Drosophila > Drosophila pectinifera. The sequence goes on from VNKC01003081.1 coordinate 134,032, forward strand.
TTAGGGATTTCTACTGCCGAAACACCGCTGTGGAGTAGAGACCCAAGAAACGTTCCATTAGTTCGGCTTAGCCCCTTCGCACTCACCTTGCATTCTGCTTTCGCTTTGGTTGTGGTTGTGTCGCACCGAGTTTAATGTATTTTTACCTGCAAGCAGAAATTATACGAAATTATTAGCCTTTGTTTTGAAGGGCTAACTTAATTAGCGGGCAAACGAAAGTATGCATGACTCTGGGTTGAGTTTCACTCTTTTTGGTGGCATGCTACTCTAATTATCAATCAATTTGGCACCCGCGAACTTGGCCGTAACTTTCGCAAAATACTTCTGTATACCCTTTCCAGAGGGTGTCCTTATTTCAGTCGGACTTTGGTCAATAAGTCAAGAAGTGAAAAAATCAAGCCGAGAGGTCTTTCCTATTAATGAAGAATATATACTCTATAATGAAATCTAGAACCAATTGTGGAGCATTATCAAGGGACATTATCAAGAGGCTAGATGGATTAGACATACTTTGTCAATCCTAAAGCTAGCAAATTCCTTTAAATAATTTAATTATTAAATATTATATGTATCCCATAAGGGTATTTAATCTTCCGTACTCCAAAAATTTGCTTCCTTTATCGTGCAAAAGTTTTGTTTGTTGTGGCAAAATGACGTGTGCCTTCCAAGCTTTTGTCCGTAGGTGTGGAAGTGCTCTTGAAATGGCTGCCGACGTTTAAGAACTTTACTAACACAGCCAACGTCGACCCCGCAAACTTATACGCTTTAATCTAGCCGCACGTATTAAATTGGTTCAGCCGCAGGGAGAGTCACACGCGTAAATAATACATACACAAGTTGTGCTGCTGCACAGTAAGTACTCGAGGAAAATGGTGACTCACTCGCTTGCCAGCTTCTCGAAATTACCGGGGAAGCACACCATTCGATAAGTAATTGCCAGGACCCAAAGCACCAAAGCCCCAGTAGACAAATGAACCCCTATACGTGTATAATTACCTATGGATTACGCACTAATTCGATCAAAAACAAACAAATTGCTTTTGTTTTTCTTGTTAATTGTTTCCGAAAAATCGAACTAGAGATGAGGTGGAGGCGCAGATGTAGTCGATGATGCGCACCTGACGCATGCGTTCGATAGTGCTATCGATGTTTTGACAGGCGTTTCAGAATTTTACCGCCAAGAGATGTGCTTATCGCAGAAAACGAAATCGAACCACTTGTTGCGACCTGTCGCAAAATAAATAAAAGGAACGTTTCGTCAGTTTTGAACACTATTTCTTCAACCAATGTTTGGTTTATAGACAGATTTACTGTCTTTGGTTTTAGGGAAGAATGCTTCTCGTTCCCAAAGTAATTAAAAACAAAAATATTAAGTAGTTAATGTGCACTCTTTTTCACTTACGTCAAGAATGTACGTTTTTGTTCACTACATTCTTGGTCAGCGCAGTGAGACCATCTGCCGTGGAGGGAAAATCACTCTCTCTTTCTGTCAAAGTCATAGACATTTTATAAACGGCAAACGGGCACACCCCAAGGCGAATTTCGAGAATTGAACTGCACGGCGTGAATTCAATTTCGTTTTTGTATTAAAAGGGCAGAATCCAAGTGGTAAGGCGAGTGCACTCAAGTGCACTATTGAAATAATCAATAAAGCGGCATTCGAGTGAGTGAGTGGCGACTCTGATTCAGCGCCACAAGTGCAGCGTGGTTTAGGTTATGTGCGAGGCGAGCCGCATAGACAAAGAAAACGCACCGCCCCCGGCCGAATCCCCGGATGTATTCCCCAGACATATGGGGAGCCGTGGACGGGGATCGGGTGACTGAAGTGCAGTCCGGAAGCTAGTGCCATTTATTCGCAAGCGGGTCAATTGATCTGACGAGGGGTATTAATAGCAGAGTGACGCAACGTGTGCAGGTTTCCATCCTGTTGCTTATCACCAACGACTCGTGCGGTTTTACGGTCTTGTTTTGTGGCACACCACTAAAATAAATATACCCTATCCATTTACAGCCGTTTCGTGCATTCCAAGATGGTCGAAGACAAGGAGAACGTGGCCAACGGGGAGCAGGTCTCCAAGAAGGGAGCCAAGAAGCAGGCCAAGGCCGCCAAGGTGAGTGCCGTTCCCGTTTCGATCTGGGGACGTGGCGTATTTGAACCTGCGATAACCTTATCTCTTCTAATCCACACAGAAAGCCGAGCAGAAGGCGGAGAATGCCTCGGCGGCTGCGGCCAACAATGCTGGCGGCGATTCTGCCGAGGATCACGCTGCCGGTCGCTATGGTCTCTCCGAGATGATCCAGTCCAAGGACAAGCGCAGCGAACGCAACTTTGTGCCCGTCCACGAGCTGAGTGGCCATGTGGGCAAGGGACTTGTCTGGGTGCGCGGCAGGGTGCATACGTCCCGTGCCAAGGGCAAACAGTGCTTCCTTGTCCTGCGCCAACAGAGCAGCACGGTGCAGTGCATCCTGGCCGTGGGCGATATCATATCCAAGCAGATGGTCAAGTTTGCGGGCAAGTAAGTGCTATTGAGCTGCTGTAATAGCACCTCAAAAATGTGAAATACTTCTTTTCTTACTCTATTGTGAAATAGTTTCGTTAATACGCACGCCTTGCTTCTTACAGTATTCCCAAGGAGAGCATCATCGATATCCAGGCCAAGCCAGTGGCGGTGTCCAGTAAGATCGAATCCTGCACGGAGCAGTCGCTGGAGTTGTGCGTTGAGCAGTTATTCGTGATTTCGCAGGCCAAGGCCCAGTTGCCGCTGCAAATCGAGGACGCCTCGAGGCCCGAGAGCGCTGAAGATGCCGATGGGTTGAATATTCGCGTGAACCAGGACACACGTTTGGACAATCGTGTATTGGACCTAAGGACGCCGGCGAATCAGGCCATTTTCCGACTGGAGGCCGGAGTGTGCCTTCTGTTCCGTGACATTCTCACCGACCAGGGCTTCACAGAGATCCACACGCCCAAGATCATTTCGGCGGCCAGCGAGGGTGGCGCCAATGTGTTCACCGTGAGCTACTTCAAGGACTCTGCCTACTTGGCGCAGTCGCCGCAGTTGTACAAGCAAATGGCCATCGCCGCCGACTTTGACAAGGTGTACACCGTGGGCGCTGTCTTCCGGGCGGAGGACTCCAATACCCATCGCCACTTGACTGAGTTCGTTGGCCTCGATCTGGAGATGGCCTTCAAGTACCATTATCACGAGGTGCTGCACACGATCGGCAACACGTTTACGGCCATTTTCAAGGGACTGCGCGACAAGTACGCCCGGGAGATCGAGTCGGTGGGCCAGCAGTACAAGGTGGATGCCTTCAAGTTCTTGGAGCCTCCGCTGATCCTGCAGTTTGCCGATGGCGTGGCCATGCTTCGCGAGGCGGGCGTAGAGACGGGCGATGAGGAGGACTTGTCGACGCCCAACGAAAAGCTGCTGGGCCGCTTGGTCAAGGCGAAGTACGACACTGACTTCTACATCCTGGACAAGTTCCCGCTGGCGATACGGCCCTTCTACACGATGCCCGATCCTAACAATCCCGTGTACTCCAACTCCTACGACATGTTCATGCGAGGCGAGGAGATCCTGTCCGGAGCGCAGCGCATCCACGATCCCGAGTACTTAATGGAGCGGGCCAAGCACCATGGCATCGGTGAGTGTCCGTAGAATTTAGGAATCAACCTAAATCCTCTTCTTCTATTGTGTAACACAATATCTCCATTAAGAACACTCAGCCAAAAAAAAAAGTCAACCTATACTTGTTACTTATTGTTCAAATGAACAATAAACAATACAACATGGTTCCATTACTAATGCGAATATCTTATCTGCATTGCTCATTTAATAGCCGATAAGAAACGATATCTTGTGATTAAAATTGTTTGCAATAATATTTACCAATTCTTCCAGATACCTCCAAGATTGCGGCATACATCGAGTCCTTCCGCTACGGATGTCCCCCTCATGCCGGCGGCGGCATCGGCATGGAGCGAGTGGTGATGCTGTACCTGGGCTTGGACAACATCCGCAAGACCTCCATGTTCCCCCGCGATCCCAAGCGGTTAACGCCTTAAACTAAACAAACCCGAACTCAAACAACTTTAATGTGAATTAAATTCGATGGAACACTTGTTTTACTTTCCCCCATGACTTTCCAAGCATCAAGTTCTTTTTATTTCGTAGTCGTCTGTGTTTTCCCCCATTTCTCAAGACTAACATGCTGCGCTGGGTTGTTTTAAACAACGAAAAAACACAAAAACTGTATGAGAAGACTGCATAGGGTCAGATTTATTTGGATACTCGAAAGAAAATAAATAATTGCGCGTATGTTTTGTACTTTAACGATTGTCTTTGATTATGGATATATTTAATGGACATTGGTGATAGATTAGATAAAAATTATAATAAAATTTAAATTAAATTGGTTTATAAAAAAATAACTAAAAATAATAAAACCAATTATTTTATAATTTTTGTAATTATAATCAAAAGGGTCATATTAAATATTGAAGATTTAATTGAATTTTATTACAGGGGATAATTATGTGCTCAATAATATTAAAATTTAAAATTTGTTTACACTAAACAGAAAATCACGAGGTAATATTTCAGTAGAAGTACATGCTATAAAGAAGAAAATACTACAAAATCCGATATACTGTGAAAAATTTACGCGGAGCTAAATCGTGCTTCATCTATTGGATTTTGCAGTTTTCTTTAAGTATTTAAGTATTCTTTAAATCTTTATAGCATGTTCTTTTACCACTAAGTCCGCTGGCGGAGATAAGTCCGCTTGGAGATATTGTGCGACATATGTAACTCCCAGAATTTGTTTTACATATTCATCGATATATGCAGGAGCACTACTGGGAAATGGTTACCTACTACTTACTAAACTTAGCAGGAAATCTAAAAATTATAATCTTTGATGAAAATTTTTTTTAATCAAAAGATTGATTTTCCAAAGTGGCCCTGCTATCTAGATGGACATGGCTGTCTGCTTCGTTCACTTCCTGAAGTTCTCCGGAAAAATTATATATTAATTATTATATAATTATATATTTAAATGAAAAGCATTTCATGTTTTTAGGGTGTACTTTATTTGTTATTCATTTTATTAATCCAGTCTTTCATTCTTAAATTCACATTTTACAAGTACTCTAAGAAAGTGACCTGGAAGTCAAACCGTTAATTTTGGACTGCCTTCCAGTGGTCCTCTATTTGCGTGACTCCAGTATTGTTGTTGTTATTCTTTCCGAGAACTCGTAGTCTTGAGTGCAGCAATCAAAGTTTGTAGCTTCGCTCACTTCCTGAAGTTCTCCGGAAAAACAATAGTTATATATTTAAGTGAAGAGCATTTCAGGTTTTTAGGGTAAACTTTATTTGTTATTCATTTTATTAATCCAGTCTTTCAATTTTAAATTTACATTTTACAAGTACTCTAAGAAAGCGACCTGGAAGTCAACCGTTAATCTTGGACTGCCTTCCAGTGGTCCTCTATTTGCGTGACTCCAGTTTTTTTGTTGTTATTCTTTCCGAGAACTCGTAATCTTGAGTGCAGCAATCAAAGTTAGTAGCTGCTCCGCATCCTGCACCTTGTCAGCCGGGTATCAGCAACAAAATAAAACCAGGAAAAGGAGCAGGCACAATAAATTGTATTCATTTGCAATCAGATTATTATCAATACGGATACGTCACGCTGCGCGGGGCGGCGAGGAAAGGAACTGGAAGGAGAGCGGAGAATGCAGAGTTGAGAACGAACTGCGGGGGCACTGCAAACACTGTTGACACAGTTGGCGCATACTTTTCGGTGCTGAACAAAAGGACGAAGACGAAGGCGAAGGCGAATGTGAATTCCTTTCAATCTGTTTGTCGAACTTTAAAATCAAACTCACACAAGCACGCACACACTGAGACAGGCGCACAAATTCACCGTGTAGGAGTTTCGTCTACTTGAAGACAATTGAGACGCACTCCATTTTATTTTCACACCACACCGATGTGTCCTGAGACAGCCAGCCGCAACAACTGAAACAACAGCAATAACACAATTAAGTGGGAGGTGCCCTCGTGCACGCACACTAGTCGTCCCGCTCTAGTCGGCGGCGCTCGTCCGGTGTGCGAGTGAGAGCTGGTTGCCTTGAAATTGCCATTTTGTTTTCGACTCTGCTCCGGCGTCGCTGCCGCCGCGCTGCCACTGCTGTGACCGCTGCAGTTAGATTTACCGCTGCCTTTGGCCAGTTGGTTTTCTCTCTTCCGATTGCGCGGCAGCCGGAGCTCTCGTGTATCTCTTGCTTTTCCGATTCTCCGCGCCAGCTGAAATCGCTGAAGTGAAAAGCGAAAAAATCCACTAAATCCACGCTGAGCGATCGCGGCAAGTGCAGTTCATTTGTTTTCCAACATAGTGCGCCGTTATATTTCGAGCCAAGAAAACAGCAGAGATTTCCGCGGATGCTGCAAGTGCCGCTCTCTCCTCCTCGCTCCCGTTCTCTCGCCCTCGCCGTCTCCATCTCGCTCGCTCCATCGCTGTCTCTCGCTCTCACGCGCCGCCAAGAATTTATGGAATTTGGCATTTTGTGGATTTAGCGAAAATATTTTCATTGAGTGCGCCGATCAAATGTTTGCTACTCGGCTAAAAATAAAAATCAAAGTACGAGAATACAAATAAAAAGCGCGCACCGAAAGCTGTTCCGAATCTCAAATATTCACGTGCGAATTCCCAGAGCGTTTTAGTTTGAATTACTATTCAAATTAACGACGGCCTGCGGCTACAACAACAGCAAAACTAAAACAAAGCTAACGTCAGTTTTAATCGAATCAAAAAAAGAAAGAGTTGTGAATTTGTTGAATCTCTTACCTGCGATTATTCCAAAAGTGTACTTTAAACAAATAATATATGTTCTGCAAATAGAATTAATACTTGCAATCTTATTGGATTACGCTTTTCAGTTTCAAGTGGTAAGTTCACGTGTTAGAAATTAATGGGAGGGAGGGGGATGGCGCAATTGGGCACGAAGTACAGCTCCGTATTAGAAAGCGTAATAATCTAATTGGAATTTTGATTTAGAACTTAATTGCTATTGGATATTAAACTTTAAAGTTTTATTAAGTTTATTTTGGAAATTGTTATTAGAAAGTAGTTGATTATAGTTTTATAAAAAAAAATTAAAAATTAAAAAATTGATTTTACAATAAAAGTGGTTTGGCAGATATTAGGGAACTAAATTTAATAGATTAAAATCATAATAAATGCATAAAAGGATAGAAAGAAATGTTTCCTTGTGTATTTTCTAAATAAATAACATAATACAGATGGAAACCTTGCTTGTGTTATTAAATTAAAGCCTTGAGGTCGTTTTATTTGATTGATTTTCGACTATTTGGCAAAATTTAAATCCCGTCGGGCTTAATCGCAAATTGTTAATAATATTCTTAATTTTATTTCAAATATTTTGTGCCTTTTAAATATCTTTATGGTTATTTTATGGTGTATTTTCAATTATTTTGAGTACTATAAGTGCATATGCATCCTATTAATTATATTGGGCATACTCCATTTATTTCTTTCTTTTTTACTTATTACTGTAAACAATTTTATAACTTGCTCATTCAAAAATGAATAAAGTTAATTACTAAAAATTACTTGTTTTGTTATATTAAAGATTACTAAATATGAGTTTGATATTATTTATATTTATAGTTTCATGTGTAAGATGGAAATGATCTGAAATTCATTGTGTCTAAAATTATATCTACCTATATTAGCTTGGGTAATTATTTTATTGCCATCGCAATAACGAATTTGTATATAATATTAAAAACTTTCTAAAAAAAAGCGCTCTTTTAGATTTTCCATCTTAATTAGATCCAAGTTCCGTTTTATTGGTTCGATAAACCTCCACGCAAGGCGAATCCAAAAGACAGTAAACTCGCTTGTGAACACGCATTTGTTATTATTAATGTTTTCCGATGAAAGCTTAACTTTGTGAATTTTTGCACGTCATAAAACATGACGTGTTCATTGTTCGCTTACATGCGATAGCATTTTAAATACTTTGATACTATTGATTCGAATAATCCCAGGACTAAAGTCGGTCACGCATGTAAGAAAATTGCCCTTATTGTGTATAAATTAAAGTGTTTCTTTGCTACAATTATCAAATTGTTAATGCAATTCTCCTGCACTTTTCCCTCTCCCCTTAATTTTCTTCTGCAGCTAGCTGTTGGCGGAGGCAATTCTTCTTTGTAATTCTTCGGCGGAAACGCGGATGGGAAACGAAATTGACGTTCCAACGCCAAAGGGAATGGCAGCGGCATAAAAAATAGAAAACAAAACAACAATCAACAATGTGGAAATGATAATTGCAATTGCCTGCACAGCAACAACAACAATAACAACGGTAGCGAACAAAGCAAAAACAAGTGAAGAAAGTTAAAGAGCAAAAGGAAAAAAAGAAACGGGAATGGCGACTGCATAGAAAGAAGTTTGCAAATAGCAGAGAGAAAAAAAGAAACGTAAATACCGCGAAAAAATTCAAAGAAACATAAACAAAAAGAAGACGAAAAGCAATTATAGCTCTTGATACAAACGCGATGGTGTTTTACAATATGTAAATATAATTAGCCGAGCGGAGTTTTCATTCCAGGAATTTCGCCAGCCAGCAAGAGAAATAAAAACGTCGAAAAAACACGCTTTAAGAGCCGGTTTTATAATTACTCCCAGCTTTTTGCCTCTCTCTCTCTCTCCGTCTCTCCCTCTATCTGCCTGTGTCTTTCTCTCCATCCCTGTCTTCCTGTCTCTCGCTCGCGCTGAGGGGAGATTCCGATAGCGATATCGATTACAAATCCAATTCGACCTGCATTGAAGTGACAATACCAATTCACAATACCAATTTACCTATTCCAATTGGACTCGCCGCTGCAAAAACTGTGATTAATTCCCGTGCGCGAATTTCGAATCCCCTCCGTGTGATATCCATCCGTGACTCGGGCGAGTGAGTGGTCGTGTCTGCGCTGCCGTTGCAACTGCAATTACGATGGCAGTGTCCTGCCCCGAAGTTATGTACGGTGCCTACTATCCATATCTGTACGGGCGCGCTGGACCAAGTCGATCGTTCTACCAGTATGAGAGGGTGAGTACTTTCTTTGGGCTATTTACTTTACCACTTTTTAATTAATGGGGATCGATATAGCTTTCGGAGAGAATAAGAAAGTCAGCATACAAAGTGTGTGCCTTGCTTAGATCAATTTTGATATATCTTTGAAAGATTTCCCGAAATATAGACTTTGAATTGTAGCTTAAACCTCTATTTATATTAAAAGAAAGTGTAGTAATAGTGAATACCGAGTAGGTTCTCTGTAGCCCAAATAAATGTTACTTTAGTGGGTATTAGCTCAGCTAATGTGCAGAAAATCACAAGGATTAACGCTCTCTAGGTACTGTCTTCATAAAAAACTGTCACAACAAAAACCTCTACAGTGAAAAAACAACGTCCAAAAGTTGTAATGTCGAAAATTGTAGTTTTAACATTTTTGGCGAGGTGTTTTTTGAGCCCAATTCGCCGACGCAGTTCCAGTGGACAATGCACATAAAAAAGGTGTTAAAAATGTCCAAACTTTGCGCGAACTATACTATATTTAACTCCAAATTAGTTGGAAAATTGTTGACAACGTTTGGACGGACGGCTGAATTGAATGGACTCTTTAAATTATACTTCAAATTTGAATTAAAAACTATTTCCCTAAAAGTGATTATTATATATATAATTTATAAATTATAGGTGTCCCTAGTTCTGATAATAAAGAGCTAAATATTAAGAATATAACTAAAACTCTATAGCTAATTAATATTAATTAATATTTAGTGATCACAAATTTCAAGACATTTATTATTAAATAATATCAACAAAATAGACAAGAAAAGCTAGAAAACTGTAGAAAATATTGCTTTATTTATGCAAAGTAAAATACTAAATTAAACTCAAACAGAAGTACATATTAAATAGGTGACATTTATCAAAACTAAAACATTTCAAGCACACATCTTAAACATATTTTGATGAAATTTATTCCAAAGTTCGCTATGGAAGCCAAAGTCCAGTAGGTTGAATTTTAAATTAAATTTCCGAGCTATGCAAGCACACACTCAAGGCTCTTGAGAAAAGTTAAGGATCGGGAAAAGGAGGAGCTTCTAGGAAGGACAATTGTGGCCTTCTCTCTATCCTCTATTTGTTGTTTTGATTTCGTCAAAGGAAGAGCAAACATTTGTTTGAAAGAAGTTTAGGGACAGCTTTAAAAAGCGAAAGCTGCCCCGGTGATGAGTCATGCTGGCCCTTTTTGCCAGGACCCTAGCCGTCCTGGCTGATTGATGGCTCTCTCCGCTTGGCCCCACAGCCTCCTCGGACAATTTGTTTTGCGGCTGGCTCGGAGGGCCTGAATAATTAGAGGCTCCTAACAAATCATAAGAATCCAGGCAGAACGCAAATCGATTTGGGGAACCCGAAACAATAAGGCAGAAGCGTCGACAGGCGAAAAAAAGCTGGCGAAATAAAGGGAAACATTTCAAGGAATTCCGCGACTCAATATTGGCTTTTGTCTTCGCCTCTCTCCGCCTTTTTGCTAACATTGATTTCGAAGATTTCGCTGTGATTTCTGTGACAAGTACAGAAAAGTTCTCACGATCCGCTCGGCCAGTCTCAGCCTCAGTCACTGTCCCAGTACCAGGCCCAGTCCCAGTCCCAGACCCAGTCCCCATCCCAGTCCCAGTCCAAGTCCAGGCCAAAAACCCTGACCGTGGACCGAGGCTGGGGCCAAAATGAAACTGCCCAGCCAGTTGCCGTTGTCGCTGGGCACAAAGAAATTCTTGTGTCGCAAGTTCCAATTATACAAGGCCGCGGCACCAAATCGAAATTGGCCTTTTATGTAAGTAACCGATACGACACGATTCTGATTCTATGCTTTTGCATGCCCATAAAGAGGGACCGACTGAGATAAACCTAAGCCCTCCTGTATTGGGTTTCGGTTTCGGCTGCTCCTCCGCCGCAAAGCCAATCGCAGATTGAGTCAGCAGCTCCAAAGCAGCCTCATCCTCATTGCCAGCTCCAGCTTCAGCTTCAGCTGGATGACCGGTTTATTTCGGCCCAAAAACGCACAATTTTGTCCGCCCTTTCGACACTTTGGGCAGCCAAAAAGAAATACAAATAATAAAATAAAATAAAGCAGAAACAAATAAACAAACAAAAGCCTTGGGGCCGGGTCGTTCGGTTAATTTATTGTGTGTATCGCCATTAGTTCTTGCCGATCGCCCTCGGTCCGCTCCCAACGCCATAACATAACCATACCGATTCCGATTCCGATCCTTGGGCCTTTTTGTCAACCGATCGCAGATAAACCAGGGAGCTGCAGCCTGGAGCTTGGAGCTGGGAGCTTGGAGCTTCGACCTGGGCCCCGAAAAGATGTCGCTGGTTCGTCTGCCGATCCCAGTGATTTATGCCGTGTGATCGGCAGTCTGACTGCTCGGCATAACCGACATATCGCCTGCAGCTAATAACACTGCAGCAGATACAGATACACTGAAGAAATATTGTCTATATATATATATTTAGCCAGGAGTAATATGTTGCTTAAAATGCTTATTTTGTATGATATTTTCTTTGGTTTTAGGGTTTTTTTAAGCTTTATGTGAGCTATAAAGTAGAGTCTTATAAGATGAAAGTACCATGAGAAACACAGATCAAAAAATAAAATGTTTTGTATTTGACTTAAAAGAATTCATAGCTTAATTCATCTCAGATCTTTTAAGACTATTAATTTTTAAAGTCCTTAGAACTTTTAAAAAACAAAGGGTTTCATTTATTTATAATCAAGAGATTGGATTCTATTTATTTTATTTATCTATTTATTTATCTGGGAAAGGTTTTGAGTAGGAATAGAAAAGAGAAATTTATATACATACCTAAATACCCAACAATATTATACTTTCTTGAGTATTAAGGGTCCCATACTAAGTTAAGATCCTATATTAATTTCTTCCTTTTATTCCTTCTTTCCATGTTTTTAACATTACCACATTTTTATAAGTATCGCCTGGTCTAAAATTAATTCCTTCAAATCCAAATATAACAACCTAGCTTAGTTTTATAGAAAGACAATAGCTCTTCCTTTATTTAATGACCTAAAAGATAGTCTTTTTCACCTGACAAATGTTTAAAAAGAAAATTACTGATTCTTCGCTTCTTAAAAATATTTACTAATATATAGACAGTTCCAAGTTTAATTTTAATGCAAAACTCATACTCTAAAATCTTTCTTTCGGTGTACAAATAAAAATGCAGATGCTGCTGCGCGTTTTGTATCTGTATCTGCGCATTGTTTCGCCTACGCTACTGCACTTTGGCCACGATCCGCGAGGTTCGATCCGCGATCCGCAATCCGCCATCCCCGATCCGCACGCCACGATCCTGCGGGAGGATGCCGGTATTCCGCCTCCAATTTGGGCTGTCGTCGCTGATAGTGTTGGCCGATAAGGCGGAGGGCATTGATTATGTGCTTAAGCCCGGTGACAGATGCAGATACATGATCTGTGGCATACTTGCGGCAAGTGTATCTGATGCTGCTCCCCGCACCTTGCCGGCTGTATCTCAATTTGTAGCTGCCTTGTATCTGCATCTATTCGCAAGTCGCTCCCGGGCTGACTCAGCGCTTTTGTCTAATTAAGAGACTGCTAACAAGAGAGGCGGCTGGCCAGCTTGCCAGCTGTTGTCTTGCCACCGCCCCAGCCGCCGCCGCCATAAATCAGGGCCGCTGTCAATGGATGCACTCCTCCTAATGGTTCGTGCCCGGTTAACCCATTATTAACCCTTGGAGGCGATCATAATTGGCATGCGCCTATGAACTGAAGCAGGGGTCGCCTCGCCTCGCTGGCAGTTTGCACTTAAATTTAGAACTTGGCTTCTTTTCGGGCGGCAAATGTGGCGTGGCGGGGCAGCGAGTTCCCCGGGGTTAGCCCTATCTTCCAGCTACATGGGGTGCCCCTAATGGGCCTCATTAGGAGGGGACCCCGGAAAGGGGGATGGTCGCCTCGGAGGTGTTGCTCGTAAATCGTCGCCAGCGCCGCATTATGTTTGACACTCCGCTAAGCGGCAGATTGCGGCGTGATTATCGTCTTCTGGAGCTGTATGTGCCCCGTGCCCACCTCCAACCCTATAACCCCCTCCCATTTGGAGCGGCGCAACCTTGGCTGAGTCCGTGATAATATGCGCCAAACGGTCGTAAATTTAATGGCCTCCACTCGCATTTTCCATCAACATAAATTCTGGTATTGTGTCGTTTTCAATTTGCTGCAACGCCTCCCATAACTCATTACTCTCCTGCCTCTGGCCGACCTTTCGGGAATCCACTTATGAGTCCACAAATATAGACCAAACTGGGCCAGGAGGGGTTAAGGCTAAGGGTATCTTCAATATCACAAGGTCTTGAAAGGTCTACATTATAGAATGAGATTTAATCCACAGCTTTATAATTTTAAAATTACTTAAAATCAGACAGATCTTAAAGTTCACTTATTGATATATATATATATCTAAATTCCTCCCATTATTTATAGATAATTACTAACGATTGCCTTCCTCTTACTCTTCCAGTTCAACCAGGATCTGTACTCGTCCTCGGGCGTCAACTTGGCCGCCTCGTCGAGCGCCTCTGGCAGCTCCCACTCGCCCTGCAGCCCCATCCTCCCGGCCTCGGTGAGCGCCAATGCAGCTGCAGCGGCTGTGGCGGCGGCGGCCCATAATAGTGCGGCGGCCGCAGTGGCGGTGGCCGCCAACCAGGCGGGCTCCTCCGGCCTGCAGCTGGGCAGCGGGGGCGGCGGCATGGGCGGCATGGCCGGCGGCCCGGCGAGCGGACTGCTCGGCACCAATGTGCCCGGCAGCAGCAGCGTGGGCAGCGTCGGCCTGGGGATGAGTCCGGTGCTCAGCGGCTCCGCTGGCCACTCGCTGCACAGCAGGAGCCATGCCCACGCCCACTCCCACGCCCATGCCCACTCCCTCGCGCACACACACCCGCACTCGCACACACACACGCACCCGCACACGCACCAAACCAAAGAAGAGGATCTCATCGTGCCGCGCAGCGAAGCTGAAGGTGAGTAGATCCTGGAGGATCACCAGATAGTACTTATGGGATACATATTTTTAAACTGGAAAGGGAATTGATTAAGTAGTGGGTTCATGATCAGGAAGAGCAGAAATGAGTAGTCCTTATGGCAGGGTGCTTTGGAAATCACTAGGGTTTTGATATCCCTATAAAAAGGTGCTTTAAAGTAAGCAATAAATGTTTGAGATACCAAATTCTCGGTAAATTTGTTTAATTTTCTACGATGGTACATTTTATAGCAGAGTATAGGACAGCTTTTTAAGGGATTTCGAAACTTTAGAGATTTCTGTAACAGAAAAGATAAATGACTTTAAATAGGTTGCCCTTAATAGTGCTTTAGGAACCGGAATACCTTAGGTTTTTCACACAGCCACAAGTCCAACGCATGCCTAAGCTTTCTAAGGATAGGGAACAACGTCACACGTACCTGGTTTCCCAATGTGTATTTCTAGTAGGTCAATAACTCTGTAATCAAGAAATTTATATTAGCTTTTCAGGGACAGAATGCTCTATATTCCCTATAAATTATTTATAAATATCAACAATGATGACATTATAACAAACATCTCTAAAAACTATATTACTTCTTAAACACTATGCAAAAATATCATCCAGTTCAATAACTCTTAATATCTCTCTATAATCAAGAAATTACTATTAGCTATTCAGGTGTCCCTGAATGCTCTATATTTCATATAAATTATTTATTCAACAATGATGACTTGATAACAAACATCTCTTAAGAATATATTTCTTCTTAAAGACTATGCAAAAATATCATCAAGTTCAATGGCTTCGTTAGCTGATTTAATTGTTATAAAGCCATTATTAATACTACTTCTGTTGAATCTATTAGTAATCAATGTCATGACTCCCATGTTTAAGAGATTAGTAATTAATTATAGACAATTCGTTTGGTGATTCACTTGATGACAAGCCTAGAAAGAGCCTATCAGACTTACCCCAAAAGCTAGCTCAGAGTTTGAAAGGCAGAAAGAGTTAGATAATAAATTATTTATTATTATTTGTATACATTATATAAACTATTAGCCTCTGTAGCGCTTGGTGTGCGTGCTCTACTTCATTTATTCTGGCAATGTCAACGTTTGCGCAACAGTTTTCCCCTTTTTCTGGGCTTTTTGCATTTTGGCAGCCCGACGAGATCCATTCCGAGTGAAGGAGGCAGATGGCCGTCGCACATTCGTAGCTAATTAATTTGCAGATTCCTGAGATTGCTGGCGGGGCGCAGTGGCATTCCAAACCAGTTAGCATTCAATAAATTATATCATATTTATAGGCAGGCCGCCGACTCGTTCATTAATAGTTTTTCCATCTCTGCTTTTCCTTCTCGGGTTTTCCAGCACGCCTGGTGGGCTCCCAGCAGCATCAGCACCACAATGAATCGTCCTGCTCCTCCGGTCCGGACTCCCCGCGCCACGCCCACTCCCATAGCCATCCGCTGCATGTGGGCGGCGGAGCGGCGGGCGGACCCTCGTCGGCGGGTGGAACGGGCTCGGTGGGCGGCGGTGGAGGAGGAGGAGGAGGCGGCGGCGGCGGTGGCGGTGGAGGCGGAAGTGGAGGAGGCGGTACCGGGGCCATTCCCAAGGACCTGCCCAGCCTGGAGCCACCGATGGGCAGTGGCGGCGGCGGCGGAGGAAGCAGCAGCCAGGGCCAAGCTCAGTATCTGTCGGCCACCTGCGTTGTGTTCTCCAATTACTCAGGTGACACGGCCAGCCAGGTGGACGAGCACTTCTCCCGCGCCCTCAACTACAACAACAAGGATACTAAAGGTAGGTGCCTCAAAATAGATACACTTTTCTATAAGGACTATGAACTTTTCAACACAATTTAAACTCTTTTAAAGGGGTGAAGGTCTAAACAAAAATGTGTGCTGGCTAAAATAAATATGTCTGGGTGTCCTAAATAGATTAAAGATAATTCTTAAATGTCTGCTGACTTAAATAAAATTAGAAATGTTTACAAATGTTCGCAAGATATATAAAGAAAGAAAAACATTGGTTTGTGTCATAAAGTATGAAAATAAGACATGTTTCTGTTGGTGAATATTCAAGAAACCTAATATTATTTGTAACTTAAAATCAAAACAATGACAAATCGCTTTTGGAAACAATTTGGAAGCTTGTTTTTCAAAATACAAGAGCTTATTTCTCACTTAGCTAAATTAAAACAAATATTACTGTCTAATTTTTTTGAAATCCGAACATTAAAGAAGTGACAGTGCCTGCGGTCGCCTCATAAATCAAAAATGATCCACTGAGAATTTTTATTGTCCTCAAATATTTCTCCTTAACTGCGAATTAACATTTCTGCGCATTTTGTTCCACATTTTGTTCTTGGCTCTTGGCAATCAGAAATGCTAAAGACCTCTTCAAAACATTGCCACATATTTACGATTCTTTGCATTTTATCGGGTTAAGTCCTATATAAATCTGTTAAATTTATGATTGCTTATAAGTGATTACAGAAAATGACCAAAAAATATGTTCAAAACACTTTCGAGGTTTTTGTAAAACTAAAATTAATATCAATTGAAAACCAGCCTATAAAAGAGTAAATATATATTTATAATATCAAGGGAAACATTTTTTATATTTAGATAAAGATGCAGATTGTTTTTAATTCGCCTTTTTGGATATCAGAACTCAGTGATAAGCCCCAGAGTTAAGTTAAGAGTTAAGACTTATATTAAAATATATATCTTAAACAGCAAACGAGTTCTTAATTCGATCCCAATAACTCTAGAATTCAAAACAGCATAATCACCAGATTTTGATGGATTTGAACTATCTGTATCTTGGATTTTGCGAGCTGCTAAGTGCATTTTTTCTGTGTCAGAGCTGGAGGACAATCGGGCCCCATTTCCAGCCCCATTTGTGGCTCCGCCGGGCGGTGATCAAAGACCCGCTCGTGTCATGTACTTGTCCCGGCTGTCAGTTCGCGTGTTTGCCCCGGTTTGCCCCGGTTTGCGGCGGTGCCCCACCCGTCCGTCCCCCAAACTGGGGGCATAATTAGGTGAAAAATACGCCGGCAGTTCCAGCAAAGTTATTAAAATGTTCTCGGAAAATTTACAACAGGCAAATTATGCCTCCAGGAATGTGGTGACTATGTGGGAAAGCCTATGGGCCTGGGCAGGGATGCATCTAATCCGGCAGAGGCAGCGCCCAAACTTCCCTCCAAGTGTTAACTTGGTTAGCTTTTTTGTGTAGCTCGCCACTCTATTGATGACCTTGTTGTATCTATCTATATCTATATCTATATCTATACATGGGGGCTTGTGTCGGTTAATATATGTAAGCTGCAACAGTATGGCGAGGAATATTGGCAGCAAGCCCTTGAAAAGTATACAAGTTCTGACCACAAAAGCTGTAAATAAAACCCTAGAGTGCCTACATGGCTATAATGAAAGCAAAAGTTATTTAGTTGGAAAGTTGAAGGTTAATAAATAAAAACAATGCATAATTTAATTTTAAATCGAATCATACAAAACCCAAGTTAAAGGTTAATAAATAAAAACAATGCAATATTAATTGGTATTTTGTAAAGCTTTTTTTTGCAGACTCTTGTCTCATTTTAAATCGAATCATAGAAAACCCAAGTTGAAGGTTAATAAATAAAAATAATGCAATATTGATTGGTATTTTGTAAAGCTTTTTATGCAGACTCTTTCCTTATTTTAAATCGAATCATAGAGAACCCTTTCAATCCATTTTTTCTTGCGCAAAACTATTTAAAATATTTAAATTTCACTTCCACTCACTGCCAAGTAAATATACAGATACAGATATATGCGGCATCACTTTAAGACGCCACTTTATCCCCTCGCCAAGTTCTGTGAGATGTCTGAGCAGGTCAGACGAGGGGCCTCGCATCGAAACAAATAAATCAAGTTGCCACTTGCCACTCGCTTGTTCTTTCGATTTCAAAATTAATTACCTCCTTTAATGAAGATAAACGTTTCGTTTGTTCATGCCTGTCTGTTTTGCCTGTCGTCTATCAGCTGCATACGTGCCACATACACTTTGCATACAAAATACACCGCACACAACATGTGCCTGTCTTATTATTATTTTGTGCCTGTCTTATTATTATTTTTTATTACTTTGAGTGTGCCTCAAGTGAGGCCTTTCATTAGGATCATTTCTGGGGTGATAAGGAGGCTCCTCCTCTATTGGTTCCCAGCCCTGACTCAGTCAATCAATTACCTGTATCTTCCCATTGGGATGCTATCCAGGTGCCGGTAGTTCCAGCCTCGTAATGCTAATTTCCCGGACGTGTTTCCCATCTTCCTCGAGGGAAGCTCTTTGTGGGTGTATTTCTCCCTCCAAATTGCAGTTAAACCTGGGATTTTATTGAGTTTCTGCGGCTGCCTCGCTTGCCTCGAATTTTCCCCCGAAACTCCCGCGGATGAGGAAATGCCACCACCACCGCCACAGCCACCACTTTGATTGTGCGAATTTGCAGTTTCCATTCAATTCCCCAATTTCCCCAATTTCCCCAATTCGTTATGCGATAATTGGAAATTTCCACCACATAGCCGCCGTTTTACGTTGATTGGCCTGCCGAAACTCACATCAAAAAATCCGTTTCCTGGAGAAGGACAATTAATAGACCAGAAAATAAGCAAATACTCACTTGGTTGTGGGGAGAGTGGAATGCGAGAGTGGGTTTCCAATTAAGTCTATCTATATCTGGGGGAATTATATGGTATTTTATACAAATTTATAGAGGTTTTAATATAGAGGGAATACTAAAACTGCACAACATTTAATTGAGCTTTATTTCTTCACCTTCTTAGAGCTTAAACAATGTTTGAAAATTAAATAAACTGAAATCGTAAACTAGGAACTAATTATTTCCATAAGTAGACATTTTATGTACTATTTAATATATCATAAATTAAGCTAAAGATTCTCCTCATCAAATAACCCACAAAAATATATATATAATTGCCAAAATTTGGCAAGAATTTATGTTCCAAACATTTAAAAGGCTATAAAAGTCATAAAAAGATAGTTGTATCTTTAGGTTTAATGCTGTGTTTATTCATTTTCAATTAGGCAAGCCTTTGTGTATTAAAAATCATTAAAAATACCTGGATTGTATATGAATTTATACAAATTTAGCTATAGATTTTACTTGTAGAATCGTCCTAGACGTAAAGTGTGATCTTTGGGCGGAAAATTCCCGTCTCGAATGGGATGCACTTGGCATTTCACATTTCAGATCTTTAGAATCGGCGCTGCACAGTGGCACACATTGCCGATTATAGAATCTGTCCCTTAAAATACGATTCAAACCAAAACAACGAGTTTGTTGTATTTTAAATTGTTTACGTTGTATTTGCCTCTTCTTTTTTATGGCTTTTTAATGGTATTTAAAGTTCATTTTGGTCATTTGTCTATTTGGGAGAGCGCACAGCACCCAGCATTTTGCATTGGCTGTGCGCTGAAAACTATTCAGCATTTATATATATAATTTATACTCTCGCACTGCAATGAGCTCGGTGTATATGTGCCCAGATATCGTATATATATATATATAGCTAGTTGGAATGTGCTATGAAATGTCGCCGGAATGCGATGCGGTCGAAGCCGCTGTTGTTGCTCTGGCAGTTGGTGTCTGACGGTGGCAATGCCGAATGCCGCATAGATTCCTCATTACGATTTTAAAATGCATTTCAATTAACTGCTCCACACAGACGAAATGCAAAATGCAAAAAATACAAAATACAAACTGCAAAATACAGACTACAAATACAAAATAAATACAAAATAAAAACAAAATAAGAGCAGCACCGAAAGGGGGCAGATGATGATGATGATGAAGCGATAGCCACGGCACGCTTGCACTTTTCCCTCTGCTCGGAGTTAGGCCTCTCGATCGGAGACCAATACGCGATTCATCAGTAGCTGCCCAGCCTTTGGGCTCCGTTCTGCGACGAGCATTTAATTAGATGCCCCAAGAATTCGATTTAAAATTCCTTGGCACCCGCTGCAGGCAGCCAGGCTGGCAGGCAGGAGAATCGGAAACAGAAACCGAAGGAGATATAGAAACAGATATTCAGGTACCTTTAACGAAAGCATTCGCAGATGCAGATACAAATGCAGTGCACATGGAAAAATATCAAGTAATATGAGTGGGTATAGATATATAATATGTTAGAACTGCATTTGCGTGGGTAAGAAATTGAACAAAGAGTCTTTTCTTAAAAGAAAGACATGGTTAACATCTTTTGTAATACTGTATATAATAATATATGACTACAATTAAGCCATTTAAGTCTAAGAAATACTAGTTTAGCCATTAAATTACAATTTGACAGCACTGGTGCCTTGGTTACAGAGACATTTGCTGACTTTGGGCACCTTTTTCTATAGAATTATGAGTTGCCTTGACTATTTTTGGGATATTTATTGGTCTCATTTAAATATTAATAGATAATTATACTAGTTTAGCCATTAAATTAAAATTTGACAGCACTGGTGCCTTGGTTACAGAGACATTTACTACCTTTGGGCACTTCTAATATAGAATAATGAGTTGCCTTGACTATTTTTGGGATATTTGTTGATCTCATTCAAATATTAATAAATATTTTTTTTAGTTAAAGAAAAAGTGAAGTAATTTTCTAAAGCCAATGAAGATATTATTATTATTATTCCCAAAAATATCTTCATTATATTAATAAGATTCCAGTGTAAATAGAGTCCTCGTCTTTCAACGCTGGCGATCCGTCCTTATCGGGGGTCATAAATCGCAATGAGAGCGGGTCGTTTCATTAGGACCAAAGGTGAAAGGTGAGAGGACAGGTAGACTGCTGCGGCTGCTGCTGCTACTGCTGCGGCTGCTACTGCTACTGCGGCTTTCGCTTTTGAAGCTGGAAGCCTGAAAGTGAAATGCTAAACGGGAAGGAGCCGCCGCCGACTGAAGAGGAAAATATCTTTGGCAGTCCGCTTGTTTGCACATTAATGGGAATTCCACGGCCTCAGCTGAGCGAGTGAGTGAATGGCAATGGCAACGGATGATGACTTCTGTGCTGCTGCGACAAATAAAAAAGGAGTCGAGGCACGCGGCATGGCATCCCAGAACCCAGTACCCAGTACCCAGTATCCCAGTATCCCAGTATCCACCAGCCTCCTCGTCATTATCAGCCGCAGCCTCGCAGTCGGAGTCGCAGTCGGAGTCGCAGTCGGAGTCGGAGTCGGAGTCATCAGCATGCATGGCACACTCGCCAACGTGCCGGCCAAAGTTGTCGAATCGCGACGGCAGCCAAGCACAAACATTACACATCCTCCACAGCCACATCCACATGCACAACCACAGCAACAGCCAGCACATCCAGAGGCACATCCCCGCCAGAGGCACATCCTCCAGCTTCAAGCCCGCCACCAGTTGTTGTATATTTTTCCCTCGAATTGAGTTTGGAATGTTGTCAACGCAAATGCAAGCCTATGCAAGTTTTTGGTATCTTCCGCCGCTCAATTGCAGTTGCTATTTTTGGTTTTGGGGGCCTCCTCCTCAGGGAGCTCCATTACACACATAATGGAGATGTCTTCCTGCGGCTCCTGCTCTGGCTCTGGCTGGGTACTCTGGCTGCTCTGGCGTCGCGCGATTTCATAAACGCGTAGATTTACAACCATTTAATACAAGTGATGATCCCGAACAACAGCGCGACAACGAGCACGAACGACAACCGAAAACATTCCGCTCAGTTATTTGCAACAGGCCATGGCGCCGCCACCGAGCCGGAGACTGAGCAGGAGTCGGAGCAGGAGCCCCAGGGAGGGTCCCAGCCTAACCCAATCCGCGAGCAACTTGGAGATGCTCGAATGTGCTCCTTTGCCAGTTAATCATTGCGGCAAGTGAATGGAAATTGCCCCTAGAGGCGGTAATACCATAACACTTCTTACCAGCAATTGCTTCTTTTGAGTTATTTTTCATAGAATATTCATTGCAGATACCTGACTTGTCCAAGAAACCAGTTTCTCGTAGGATTTAGCAGAACATATTCCCTGTGAAAGGTGTTGTTAAAAATTAGAGTCTTAAATCGTAGAAGTGTGAATGAAACTCTGTTGAAAAGAGTTGTAAAACAGTTTGAAAAGTTATCTAATTATTAAAGATATTCAGACACCATTTATATTTTTAAGATTTGGGTTAGGTTCTCTGTCTTGCTCTCTCCCTCTTCCACGCCTTGCTTGCAATGTACAAGTGAAGCAGCAACCACAGCTTATAAATACCACTCCGTTTCGAGCTAGATAGGTTTGTGATAGAGCTTAGAATTTGTTCTATCTACTCAGAGTTCTATTCTCTTAAATAAAGCTTAAGATAGTAATATATTCTATTACGATAAAATAGCTAAGACTAACACACCTTAGGGTGCTCTGTAAGAGCTCTGTACTTGAAGGCTTTTCAAGTTCTTAAAGGTTCTTGGGTGTGTTGGCTTATAAGTATTTAAAGAACCACTTGGGACTTGAGCACTCTCCCTCGTTTGATTGTCTCTGCCATTATTGGTAAATTGTGGCACGATTAAACCATAATCCCGGCGAGCACGGGCACTATTTGATGTTGCCATTTGTCTGAAAACCCGATTCCCCCATTTTGTGTGCTTGCAGAGAGCAACAGCCCGATGTCGAGTCGCAATTTCCCACCGTCGTTCTGGAACAGCAATTACGTGCACCCCATACCCGCGCCCACACATCCCCAGGTAAGTTCCTGCTCCCAAGGCCTTCCAATAACCAATAACAATGTCGGCGGACAGCAGCCAGAAGCCAGAAGCCAGCGATTACCTGCAATACGTGGGGCAATTACGACTTCAAGGAGCCTCCGCTCCTGGCTGCTCCTGCTGCTCCCTTTGCACTCTCCTCCTCTAAATAAGTTGTAATCCGATCGGATATCGTCTGCAGGTTAGCGACTTGTATGGCTCGGCGACGGACACCGGCTACGCCACGGATCCCTGGGTGCCACATGCGGCGGCGGCTCACTATGGTTCCTATGCCCACGCGGCGCACGCGCACGCAGCCCACGCCCACGCCTACCACCACAACATGGCCCAGTACGGGAGCCTGCTCCGGCTGCCCCAGCAGTACGCCAGCCACGCCAGCACCAGGTGAGTCACCCCCTTACTAGGACCGAACTCGAGTGGAACTCAAGCTTCTCCTTGTGCTCTCCTTGCAGACTGCACCACGACCAGCAGACGGCCCACGCCTTGGAGTACTCCAGCTATCCCACAATGGCGGGTAAGTAGATATATATAATGTATTTAAATATTTCCAGAAGGTTTGAAGTATATGCCATTTAAAAGATCCAACTAATAATTGGTTTTCTCTCTCCTTCAGGCCTGGAGGCGCAAGTGCAGGAGACGTCAAAGGATCTGTATTGGTTTTAAGCTTCGCGAGGGCCCAGGACCTCCGCGGCCAACTGTATAAACTCCGGACTTGGATAGAAGCCTACTAGCGCCGAGATCTAAGGGAAGCTCGGCCTCCAAAAAACACAACTCGACTTACAGTCGAGTCCTTGAAATCGCTTCTTAAGCAACAACTGCAGTCTGTGTTTTTTCTGTGTGAGCAAAACAATAACAAACGCAAAGGATTTTGAAATTTAATTTAATTTTACCATAATGTTTAACGTTTATAAATATAACTATAAATATAAATATATAATATACAAATAATTCGTAAGCTTAACGCACAACTTGTAAACATTAACAACCATTTAATGCGCATCCGAGACCCCTTTTTTTCGGCGTCATTTGTTTTTGTAAGTTTAGCATCCCATATCAGCAATTTAGACACATACAATAATGCATATATACACTCTATATATAAATATACACATAAATATATATATATATATTGGTATTCGTAATCAGCGTTGGTAACGTTTAATAATCCACATTTCTTGTATAGTTAACGCGAAACCTTTGAAAAATACACTTAAAGCAACACAACAAACAACAAAGTTAGAATTTATTTTGTTTAAAACTTCGATTTTTGCAAATTTCAACAAACGAAAAACTAGGATAACGAAAGAATCAAATTGAAAAAAAGCCAAGCAGAAAATCCCTCAAAAAAAGATAAATAAAACTAAAAATGAAAAGAATTTGAATACAATCAAATGTGTCAGTTTTGTTTTTATGATTCCAGAGTTGAAAGATACCATCAAAGGTAAGATGTGAGATACAGATAAATGCATAATTAGTTAAATTTTGGCTCATGCTTTAAGGGTCCCCTTTAATGATTTCATTCCCGATTAACCTCGGGCAGAGGAGCCACTCGATCCGATAGGGCCCAGAATTTCATAATCGGGGACTTTTGAATGCTTTCCACGCCATTTAGCCAGGCGCCTTATTAATCTCGGGCTATTTATCATCCCGAAAAGCGAGCCCAGCGCGACCCGGAGGCTTCTCCTTGCATAATTAATGGAAACACAAATCTCAGATAGTGGCCAAGTGCTGGCACAAGTCATAAATAAGACGCCAAAAACTCCAGCGGCTTCTGAGGTTGCAACTGCAGCCGGGTCTGGTGACTGCTCACTGGTGACTGCTGGCGACCGGGAAACCGGATGAACGGGATCTCGGACTCTTATTCTTTTCGCTATTATTGAATGAAAGTAGGAGGTGGAGACGGTGGACCACATATTATTGACTTTCAATGACTTATCGCACAGTTGGCGAAGCGCACCTTCACCTGACGGACCGTGAACAGTTGGTCTCCTCCACTCCACTCCGCTCTGCACCGATCCGATCCGATCCTGCTCATGAATTAAAGAAATAAAACAAACGCGCGACATGCTCCCGCTCCCGAGCTCTTTTTTGCTCCCGACTATAGCCCCCGGTGTACGCAACAAATTTATTACTGATCGATGAACCAACCGGCTATGGCTCCGTCTCCGGCTAGTGGGTCCATTATTTTAGCATAAGAATTCCATAATTCCGGGGGAGAGGCAGCGGCCGCTCCACAAGGTGTTCAACAATTCGCCAAATGCGTTTTGCCCTGGGTTTATCGCTTTTTAATAACTTCCCTGCCTTTTTTCCCAGGTTGGCCCTTTTTTTCCGTGTGTGTCACTCAAGTCTCGGGACAGATGGTTCCGTTTTTGGCGGCTCAACTTCCTTCCTTGAAATTGTCCAACCTTTCGACTTTGGCCAGCTATTTGTTGTTGTTTATGGCCGCATTGTGTGTTAATGAGTGTTGAGAGGGCTTAGTCGACCATGCAGGCGATCCAAGGGGTTAAGTTACACTTGATATAGTGCATCTCTTGGTTAGCTGCTGGGTGGAGAGAGTTCTAGGTATTCAAAGTTTGAAATTGCCGACTGGAAAATGACTAGAACTTAAATAGAAGCCAAGGAAAATGATGAATTCGTGAAGATAATAATTATTTAACGCCTTGGTGAGTCGTTATTTAATTGTAAGTATGTCTTCCTGGCTAATAAACACTTAGCAAATTATAATAGCCAAGGAAAAGGTTATAAATTTAAACGGGAAACCTCAAGATTCACTGGATTTCAAAGGAGAACTTGGAGATTTTATATGAGGACTATAGTTCTAAATAAATATAATATAAATTGTGAAAGGTCTCATAAAGCTTACCTATTTAGCTATATTATTAGCTTAGCTATTTTCACATAGTTTAATTATTTTAAAGATTATATAGTAGCTGAGTTCCATTAATACTCCGAAATAGGTCATAGAAATAGGTGGAGGATTGATTAATGGACTTAAATACTGACAGTATGTAACTTTAAAGGGAAAAGAATATTAAATGCCTTATTATTACCTACTTTCCTTCGAATTTGAATTAAAAACGAACAGCCTTAGCTAAAACCCATTTCAATTCCCCAAAAGCTTAACCTAATTAAGTATTTAGAGAACTTTGAACCTAGAATCCCAAGGAGAGTGCTCTATTTGGACAGCTCCGTCATATCTCTTGCAGCCTGACCTCATCCGCACGAGAATCAGGCAATCTCCCCCAGGTTATGGGACCAAGTGTCAACAAGACCGTTTGCCACATTAAATGGAAATTAATTTCACCCCAGACAAACAAGACTCGGAGCGGAGGGCCTACAAATTTTCCAAATCGGCATTCGGTTAAATTATGTTAACAAACGGCGAGGAGGCACCAAAGTTGGATAATAAATAAGATGGGAAAACAATAATAAAAGAGCGGCACGTGGATATTTTTGGGGCTCCCACCACCTCTACCTGGAGGCGGGGAGTACTCCGAGTGGGCTCGGCGACACTTTATGACCAGCGAATGTGCGTGACTGGCCGCAAAATATAAATAAATACATTTCCCAGCGTCTTTGGGGAGAGATCTCCAGCACCTCCGACACCAGGAGGATGGATGGATGAGTGGATGGCTGACTGGCTGCCTGGAGGGAGGAGGGAGGAGCCGTTACGTCACGTACGCCGGCAGCCCGAGTGCAGCTCGTAAATTTGGCCAAGCCGTATTGGCTGCTAATTGCTGGCTGGAATGGGGACCCCGAACTGGGGCTTAAGTGGAGGGGCATCTTCTAGAAAAATTCTAGAGAATATGATATCAAAACTTGTAGTTTTAGTTTTAGTTTATCCTATATATAGCTTCAAACCAGATCAAAGTTCAAAGTATTCACCGTTTTTCCCTGGCAAACCCATCTGTTTCTGGCCAAATGGATTGCTGAATGTCGATGGCTACTGATGAAGGACAATGGGCTTCAATTGAGTTCATCTGGTTAGGTATCCACTTCCTGCAACGAGTGGCAGTTGCATTTGAAGACCACAGTATCCTGAACCGGAGCCATCCAAAATTGCACGGGGAGAAATCAACGGTTAGTTATACTAGAATATCAATGAAAGTCCCTTTTATATTCTAATGTAAGATTAATTAACGCCACTTATAAAGTCCGTATCAAAACAATCATTATTGTGGGAGAATTCAAATGGAAAAAGTAAGTACTTTCTGTCTTTATAGAAGCCAAAAACAGGAATAGGAATACCTTCTAACTCTCAGAAATGTATCAATATATAGATTTCTTAACTTTAAATTACCAAAGCCTTATATCTAGGAAGAAACCTTATACAAAATATTTTAAAATAAACTAAAGAGTCAAAGGTAGAAGAGTAAAATCAAAAAGGAAAATAGGTAGAACCTGATAATATTCATAAACTATCTTTTAGATGGTAAAGTAGGCATAGGTATATATCATATAATTTAGATCGATAAATACTATTTATATTACTAATTTTCTCACAAAATCCAGTGATTGGGATGGCTGTGCAGATATTGGATAGTTCGCATGAGGGCAGAAATCAATTTTTATAATTAACGTGGAATAAACACATTTCGTGCACATGTTGGGTCCGTCCTCGTCCAATGCTCCCCACATGCGGCGCTGATTACGGCGCTGGAATCCTCACTGCGTCCTCCCGAAAAAGCAACCGGAGCTACTGTTCGATGTGGCTTCATGTGGCACTGGCTCTCGGTCTGGCCCTGGCTCTGGCTCTGGCTGTGGAGCCACATGGATCCGGCGATTGCGCAGACAATCAGCGGCGTTAAAAAATCCATACATCATTTTCCTGCCCGCAATCCGAGCCCCATCCCCATACCCATCATCTCCTCTCCCCCTAGATGTGTTCTGGGTTCATTTCGGGTGCCTGCGGTTGTTGCATGTGCATCTGGTTGGTTTCCTTTCCTTTCCTTTCCTTTCCTTTCCCTTGCCACTGCCACTGCCAGAGCCACTGCCATTTTTCCGCCTTTCCAGTTGCTTGGTAGGTTGGTCCGGCCATGTCAGGGCTGTGTGGCGTTTATGCTGTGATTTATTTGTCTGTTCTGGCATTTGAGTCCTGCGGAGTCACCGACTAGGTGACATTTCCTGTATCCCGTATCCCGAACACACAAAGACAGCGCTCCATTGATATTCTAATTAATGTGTGCGGCGTCTTCCCTCGCTGGCATTTTCTAATTTACACGTTAAACAAAGGCCAGAATGGGGGAAATTATGAAACACAACATTTTGCATACAAACCAGCGAGGCTTCAAAGGGAATCAAGTCGGGAATTTCAAGTGATGCCCCAGCTCCCGGCTCCGTTATCCCCTGGAGCTGTTTTTACGGAAACTTTTGAAATTCAGACCGCGTTAAAATACTTTTCCTCCGTTTACCTTCATTTTACCTTGTTGCCGCCCCTGACATTTTGCTCCTTTCAATTTAGCCTCGCTTCTCGCTTTCTCGCTTTCAGAGTCAGCTCCGCAGGACCTCAAAACAAAGGCTGCCTCTGTGTGCGCGTGGGTGTGGCAGTGAATGTCCCCGGCTCCTGTCGGGCTGATGTTACACCCCTTGAGGAAAATGGGGAAAATCCACTGGGTTGCCAAGACTCTCGGTCTCTGCCTCTGCCTCGGCCGCACAATAAACTTAATCTGCTCATAATGGGAAAATAATTCACAAAAATGCCCAACTTGAAGTCGGTAGCTGCATTTGCACTCGGTGCCAGTCCTTGCCTTGCCACTCCCTCCACTTCCACTCCAAAGGATCCTTTAAACAGCAATTATATCCATAGATGGAGCGCCGAAGACAAAGGCCCAGGACCCAGCCCCAGACCCAGGCCCAGACCCAGGCGAGATGAGGTTTCTGCGGGCCCAAGGAAACCAGAGAAAAAAGCAAGGAAAGTTTATTAGTTTGACCTGGCAAAGGATGCTCCGGTGCCGGGTTAGCTTAGGCCTCCTCCTCCTGTCTGCCCCATTCGCCCTTTTGAGAACTCTGAGGGGGAGCTGAGTCGGAGGAGCAAACTGTATTAGGAATATTCCGCGCAATCAAATTTAATTCGCCAGGAGAAAGTCCTTCCTGGCGAGGAGTTCGTTAAGTGCGGTGGAGACTCACTTACCTACCTACACAAACTTAGTGGGATCTCTTTGAAGCCTAATACAATATCTAATTGAGTTTTGTACTAGACTAAATTGGTTGTGGCTGTTGTACTCACTTTTCTATGCAAATAAGATTGGTATTTAGTTAATATTGGTTTAGACAGTAGAATTTATATAAAAGTAATCAACATCATTATCGTATATAGGAATCTCCCTCAAGGATCTACCCAAAGAGTTCTGACTTTTAATACTATCTAGAAGGTTTATGATCCTAACATCTTCTGGAAAACCTTTAGGATTCAGTCCCAAATTATATTTCGTATTAGTATTTCACTTCGTAAATGTTTCATTTAGAAATATTGTGTACCTATAATAAATATAAATAATTGTATTTTTGTATAAGTTTATAATTGATTGAATTGCAAATACCTGATTAGTCATATGTGTATTTCCATTAATACCAATCTTACAGTAATAATTTAGTGTAAACACTGCATTCAATTAGTGTGTTTGCAAACCACAAAGTGGAGACTTGCTATTTTAACACTCCACCAGAAATTTGTTCCAAAAACCCTTATCTGTTCCACGTGTCCGAGTGTTTACTGTACCCGCAGAGTGGCAAATGAACTTGGCAGTTAATATTTCTGATTAAATATGGAATTCCGTGCAAATTTAATTATACTTTACCGAAATATGTACTCCCCGCACTCCCCCCGATAGTGACCGAAATACGCCATTTAAAAATAAACCCAGCGTGGGGTTAATTTTTACTGACCATACATATCGACGGTGAGCATTGTTTTATTAACATTTGCCGGGCAATTATTGCAAATTCACAGAAAGAATGCAACTTATTACCACATCACGTCACATCGTCGGAAAGGATATGAAATATGTGCAAAGAAAAAAGAGAAAAGGGAAGCGTAGAGGAGAAAATGCCATGGAATTGAGTTAATTAAAAGGGAATCCACTGTGCACCGCCCACACACATTCGCAGCGCCACACACATGCACACACACTCGGACAAACGGCATGAAATTGCGGTAAAAAAGCAGGAAGGAAGGAGAGTGTGTGCAGCAGAGAGCTGAATATAAAATATTTGGTTAATAATGCACACAGAGGCATGTCAGTGCAATCCGGCTATGCATGTGTGCGATCCGTGCATACATACATAGGTATGCATGCGGAGAGCGGCTATACGTCTGTATGCAGTTCATAACGGCAAATGGACGGGGCATTGTTGAAATTGTTGAAATTTGGTGGAAAAATATGCTCTGGCCTGGGGCTTTAAAATGCATTCAAGTGCAAGTGCCGCAAATGCAGTTCACTTCGCTGAATCGATTGCCAGGGCCAGAGCCATAGCCAGAGCCAGAGCGAGATGGGGGATCCTGCCACCCATCCGATATAAGCCACCCACTCCCACACCCACACCTACACCTACACCAAGAAACAATTGCAACATTTTGGCAAAAGTTTATGCTGCGTCGGAAGAAGTCGGCCCTCCCGTTCACTCACTCCCCGCTCTCTTAGTGGCACCAGAGCCTGCGTTGGAGCGAGACAACTGTAGTGTACTTCAGACCTGGTGGCGTGATGTATATTTCGCACAAGGCAAACAATTCATTCCGTGCAACATATCAGGCGGCAGCAAGAGAGAGAGAGAAAGAGAGAGAGTGAGTGGAGAGCAAGAGAGGCGCGCAGCCTTAGTGCCATCTGATAAGAGCAAGAGCTGCGGCTCAAGTCTCCGCCCCATGCAAAGAGGTTGAACCCCTTGCTCTCACTGTCTCTGTGGCTGAACGTGTAGCTGTGTGAGTGTGCAAAACCGGTTTGCTGTGTGCTGTGTGCGTTGGTGTGCGAGCGAGCAGCACAGTGGCAGCGGCAGACATCTTGCCAAGGGTTGGACTTTTGCTTTTGCTTGTGCCGCAGGACTCGCAGCTGACCTTAAGCTCCCCGCTTGAAATTGGCCATAAATGTGCGTGTGTACTGCCGAAAAAGGGGCGTAATTAAAAGCCAGGCACGTCAAGGGGTAACGCAACGTAACTGTGGTGGGGCATGCAACCGCCAGGTCGCTCCTAATTGCCGCATACAAAATACTTTCACCAACTATGCCATGTTGTCATAATTCTTCATCCGCACACAAGCACACCCAGAAAACCGCACACACACACACACACACACACATTCAACCGGGAACCCGAAAAAAAATAGCAGAGAGTAACGAAAAGTGCATGAAATATGCGCCCTGTTATTGCTAATACGCATTCCAGCTGCAGTTTTCGGCTCAACTCACAATGGAGTGGAATGCCACTGTCGCTGCCGGCATGTCAAAGTGAATAACTCAATAGCCATATTGGGTGTCCACCTGTGCGAGAGCGGGAGGGCAGGCGCTGTACTGAACTGGACTGGCAGCTCCATCCATCAGAGCGGGAGGGAGGCAGAGCGAGACAGCAGGCAGCAGGAGAGGAAGACGGCGAGGGAGAGGGAGAGCAATTCCGCGTAAATCCACTCGATGAGAGCACTTACATGAGCTTGCTTCTGTCACACACACACACACTCACACACACTCGCGCACAGATGGCCGTTAAAATTCTTGACAACCCGATATGGTAATGATAATTTCGCACATTGAGCCGCAATTTACACTTCTGCGGAATAAAACAAAAGCCAATCCTCGGCCATTTACAGAGGCACTCGATATATACGGGTATCCACTAGCCAGTGCCCAGTACTCAATGCCCAGCAGTATCCAGTAGCCAGCAATCCCACCCAACTGGTCCGCATCCCGGGAATCCATCTGATCCCATCCGATCCGCATCCGACTCGATCCGGGGAATGCTCTGGGGACACGCGCAGCGCATAATCTTTAATTAGCAATGACCACAAACGCCCAGCTCTGCTGGCCAATAAATGGCCACCAAAAAGGCAAGAAAAGCTAAGAAAAGTGAGGAAAATGGGAGAGGAAAAACCATAGCGCAGCAAACAAGGAAGTATGTTAAATATTATGACATTGGGAATTGGAGAAATTGTTTAAATAAGTCTTAATTTAAATGTGTAACATAGAAGTTGAATTGGTCTTCAGTAGACCTTAAAAATATGTACCCTATATTTCGGGTCCTATAATATTTCATTGCATACTTTTCGTGATCCTTTCAACTGATCTCAAATCCAGGCCAATTTTTAAGGCTCCCTTGTATAAGTTGTATTAGTTTAAATAAATTAAATAACTTGTTTAGATCTTATTTATTATTATTATTATATTACATAATGTGGACTTTCTTAATAAATATTGTTTTCTGAGATTGATTTAAATATCCCATTTAAAATGTATGTTGAATATTAAGTTCACCTTTTCATAGCAAATTGTTAATTAAATTAGAAAAAAATCTTTATAATAATATCATTAAATTGGCTATTAAAGACCTGAAATAACATCCATTGTCTTGCCAAGTTTTTAACCGTAATAATCAGATCCTTGTACCTATAATTACTAAAACTCGATATGTGCATCTCTTACATGATTTATCTTATATCAATTATTTCCACGCCTATCTTTGTATTTAATTGTTATTTTAAAAACCCCCGAGATGTAAATTTCCCTTAGTGTATGGGATACTGGAAGCTCTTTGGCGGGCAAGCACTTGGAAAACGCATTTAAAATAACTCGCGGGACCTGAGGAACCTTCTCGTGGACAGGAACTGGAACTGGAGCTGGTAGTTGGCTGAGACCGGAGAGCTGGGAACTCGAAACGTTGCGCAGGTCAGTAGCAATTAAGATAAGCCGCTACAAGTGTGCCGATTATGTCCTGTCAATGTGTCGTCGATAGCTGCGGCGCGGCGCCCCCGGTGGCCAGGTAAATCAGGTAAGCCGGCACCTGGATCGGCTCGGGTCGGACCGGGACCGGGACGGGACTGAGGCCTCACTGGAGGCACTCAGCCGACGGTAGCCGATAAGCTGTCCAAATGGAGGGGCATCCTGCTCACTCCATATGCATAATGCGTTCATTTGACAGCTTCGACTGGAGAGTAGGAGGAGGAGGAGGAGGAGGAGCAGGAGGAGGACCACCGAGCGGAGCCGCATCTGGTTAGACCGCTTCTAATGCCGCCACACATATCATCCGTTTGAGTTCGCCGCACTTCCTTTCGGGAATATTTATCCCGCCGCTATTAATTAGAATGTCTGGGGTCTGGGGTCTGGGGCTATCCACCATTTGTGTATGTGTTCCATCATCCCCTCGCCTGCAACTGCCCTTAATTTTTGGCATTTCAAAGTTAACAGCACGCGACATTTTAAATATGCATCCCTCCAACTCCAGCTCCATCCCCAGTCTCCTCCGGCTCCGGCTCCTGTTCCTGCTCCTGCGCCGGCTTTGGACTGCGTGAGTAATTTGGGTGGCATTCCACAAATATTATTGTTCAAATATTTGAAACTTGATTTGCATTTTTCAGCACTCGCCTCGTTTGTCGAAACAGGAGAACGGAGGACGGAGGACCGCAGACCGGGGACCGGGGAGCGAGGCAGTGGGAATCCCCGGGAGCAGCTGTTGAAATTGATGCCTGGTCGCGTTTGGCATTTGTGTCGAATATGCAAGTAGTCCTGGGCATGTTAAGATAATGAACACGAATAGCTGGCCACCTCACGAACGGGGAATACTCTGCTGCCATCCCAGGAATGGTGGTGCCTTTTCTGCTGCCCTTCCTCGTCCACTTACTATACTTAATCTAGTTCTTCGAGGAACTTACCAGTCACCCTGCGAAATGCTACTTATAGAACAGTAATAGTTATTAAGCACAGCAGTTAAAGTTAGCATATGAAGTTGATATGCTAGAAGTGCCCAC
Organism: Drosophila pectinifera; assembly: GCA_008042775.1. NCBI lineage: Eukaryota > Metazoa > Arthropoda > Insecta > Diptera > Drosophilidae > Drosophila > Drosophila pectinifera. Next base: position 167,865 of record VNKC01003081.1, read on the forward strand.
TAAGCACTGGCATATTCATTTATTTAAGAATTTAATTCAAAATCTTGTATTAGTCCTTGTAGAACTTAGCTTAGATTTTTCATAGGCTTGTCTGTATAGTGTTCCTGAATTGGGGAAATATTTCCAAGAACTGTTTTCTCTGCCTTCGAAAATAATAATAATCTATTGATCTATTGTCGAAGCATAAATAATTTATTAATGAGTTTGGTTAAACTATTGATAAGTTAAAATAAAATAAAGATTTCCATGTTTTTCCATTACATTTTCCTTGCCATTTTTTACCTTGTCATAATACATTTATTTTTATTTATTGTCTTTGTCTATGATTTAATTCCTTATATATTTATATCTCTCCTGTATGCATAGTGTACTTATTCTTTGTAAATAATAGTAATGCAACCTTAAGCTTTGTAAAGTTCCAGCCAGTCGAGGACTAAGAAGTCCTGAACATACTTTGGAAAATGCAAGGATAATCGCACTTAATAAATCGCTGGCTGCAGGTGGAAAAGCCGTGGCCTACTTTGGGCCCTCCGCCCTCTGGATCCTGCCACATAGTTTGCCTTTTTTACACCCCCTCTCGACCGTGTGTGTGTGTGTGTGTGTCTGAGTGCTAGCAACATCAATTTACCATCAATAAACCCTATTTGCGGCATTCCGCTCGACACTATATTATTTTCCTTTTTTTAGCATGCCCGCAAGGTCAAAGAGCTTGACAAACTTTCGATTGCAGCCAGCGGGAAAATAAATGCACAAAAAGAGGAAAACCTGACGGAAAGGTGCCGGCGGCAAACGGTTTGGAAAGTCCTGGAGGACCCATGGCAACCACGGGTAATTTCGAGCTCATTACCCGGATAAGCAGGCCCGCGCTATTTCCCACCTCGCCCCTCGGCAGAGTTATGAATAGCGAAATGGATGGGACAATCAAATCAGGCAACGAGCCGGGCGGACAGACACCCGCCAAGCAGCCAACCGGCAGCCAAGCGGCAGCCAAGATGACGAGGACAAATTGGAGTAATGAAAATGTTTTCGAAGTATTTGCTTTGAGGCGACGCGAGCGAGTGCGCTCGGAAGTATGCTAGCTGCCGGGGCGCAGGTAGGCCTGCCCAGCCCCCACGCCCACTTCCGCCCACGCCCACTTTCGCCCACTCAAGTGCCTACTTGCGGCGGTGTGGGTCGTGCACTGCGGGAAAATTATAACCCAGAGAGGGGAATTCGGGTTCAAAGAGGTGTTTCCAGACTCCCCTTGCGACCCTATTAAGATACACAAGGAAAGGTCTGTAAGTAAGGCTATTATATATTAGATAAAGCTGTTATATATTAGATAGACTTTATAACCCAATCGCAGGTTAAGCTATCAGATAGTTCCCTTCTCCTAGAGAGGGGAATTCGGGTTCAAAGAGGTGTTTCCGGGCCCCTTACGAGCCTATTGATATAACCAAATAAAGGTCTCTAAGTAAAACCTAGTGATATATATTATATAAATTTTTTAACCCAATCGCAGGTTAAACTATAGGATAGTTCCCTTCTCCTAGGGAGGGAAATTCAGGTTCAAAGAGGTGTTTCAGGACTCCCCTCACAATCCTATTGATATAACCAAATAAAGGTCTCTAAGTAAAGCCCAGAATGGGGTATATATTCGATATATCTATATCTATCATAGGTTTGGCATTTAGACAGTTCCATTTAGTTAATACCCAAAATAGGGTATTAAAATGCCGACTCAAAAATGCGAATATTTAAGGACTTCTAGAGAGCATAATATCGCCAAAAATGAATTGAAAGCCAAATGCCGTATATTTTCCGATTTGCCATTAAAATCCTAATTATTTGACAATAAAATATTTTAAAAAACTTGGAAAAAAATTTTGGCCGATTTTTCAAAATTTTATAAGGGGTTACATCATTAAAATTGTCAAAAATGGGCAAAAAAATTATTTTTCCAGATCTCTAAACTCAATATGCAGATTAATTACCCTAATAAAAACTAACACAGAACTGCTTTCCGAATTGAATTTGAGGCTGTTTTGACTTTGTTATGAATATTTTTAGCCTTGAGTTGTCCCAAAAATTAGGACATAAAAAACCGATTTAAAGAGCCAAAAATACATATCTTCTGAACAGCATATTTTGGCCAAAAATGGAATGACAGCCAAATGCCATATATATTCCGATCCGCTGTTTTTAATACCGTTTGGCCCAAGTTATTGTTATTCTTAAGTTTGATTTGTTCAAAAATTAGGATAAAAAAATGCCAATTTTAGGGCCCAAATATCCGCATACTTGAGGTCTTCTGGAGAGCATAATTTGGCCAAAAATGGAATGACAGCCAAATGCCATATATATTCCGATCCGCTGTTTTTAAGGCTTTTTGGGCCAAGTTATTGTTATTCTTAAGTTTGATTTGTTCAAAAATTAGGATAAAAAAATGCCAATTTTAGGGCCCAAATATCCGCATACTTGAGGTCTTCTGGAGAGCATAATTTGGTAATTGATAGCCGAATGCCATGTATTTTCCGATTCTCCGTTAAAATTCCAATTATTTAACAATAAAATACCTAAAAAAAAAATATAAATAAAATTTTGGTCAATTTTTCAACATTTTTGTAAGGGGTTACATCATTAAAATTGTCAAAAATTGACCACAAATTTATTTTTTTTTATGTCAAAACTAAATATGCAGATTAATTAACCAAATAAAAACCAACATGGAAAAGCTTTCCGAATTGAAATTAAGGCAGTTTTGGCTTACTTATGGTTATTTTAAAGTCTGACTTGTCCAACAAATTAGGGTATTAAAATGCCTACTCATTTAAAAAAACCATTTTTCAAAATTTTATAAGGGTCATTAAAATTGTCAAAAATTGACTACAAATTTATTTTTTTGTTTTTCAACTAATAGTTCCCTTTAAATTGATCCGTTTCCCTAAAGATGGGGATTTATATTCAATGATATATTTCCTGATTGTTCTACAAACCCATTGATCCATATATCCAACTAAAAGACTATAAGTAAAGCGCAGAATGGGTTATATATTATATATATATTATAACATAATCATAGCTTAAGTTTCCATATAGTTGCTTTGCCTTGTATAAAGTTTATTTATATTTGGGAGTTGATCATCATCCACCATCATCAGTAACTTTTGTACATCCTTATAAGTATTTATATTTATATATATTTATATTTATATATATTTATAATTATATATTTATTTTGGGTTATTTTTAACTCTTAACTCTCTGTGTTTCTCAAAAACTTCTCAACTATAACCAGGACTTTGAAGTAGGCTACTGTCTATAGTATATATATATATATATGCTGATAGATATCCCATACATAGTTCTACAGAGAGTAAGAGTTAGCTTTTTATGTTTTCTAAGCAAGGAGTATTCTGATGACGATAAGGAAGGTTTATAAATATCAAAATGAAATGAAAAGCTATATAAATGCCGATATGGTAATGATATTTTTCGAATATATCTGAAATCCTGGAGTAGAAAGAAGAAATGTAAAGCTCAGTAGGTAAAATACTATGCGGATTATATGGAACTTGGAATATATGACTCCAGTTAGCTTACTACTATTTTTGTGATACATCCCCAGTACTGCTGACCTTTTTTCTCCGTGTACCTAACCCTCCTCTCCGCTCTCCGCTCTCCTCTCTCCTCTCTCCTCTCTCCTCTCTCCTCTCTCCTCTCTCCTCTCTCCGCTCTCCGCTCTCCGCACTCCTTATCGCCAGCAATGCCAAATGTTTCAATATGTTTTTATGTTAGTTCAAACAGCGTGTTGAATGCTTCCAAATCGCTGATAAACAGCGAACAACTGCGCGAGGTGAGCGGTGGGCCAACTTTTAGAGGTAAGAGGTAAGAGGAGGGCTTTCCATGGTCGGGGCAACTAAACTGCGGCTACAAATACAATACAAAACGAGGCAGACGGAAGAGACAGGGCCGAGGAGTGGAGCGGAGCGGAGCGGGAGCGGCGGCAACTGGCAACATGGAGCGAAGATGGAGACGATGGATTTCGGTGTCTTTGAACAGCGCCTTGTCCCAGGGAGATGGAGTCATGGGAACCAACTTTTCACATTCCGGGCGCGCTTCTGTTTTGCAGTCTCCGCTTTGGCCCCGATATTCGGTGCGTTTTTGCCGCTCCTCCGCAGGCTGCTCCTCGGCTCCTCCTCGGCTCCTTGCCTTGTCTCCTGCCCCCCAAGAACCCGCACGGCGTCCAGGCCTCTCGGCGGCACAAAGACAAAGCCATCGCGGGGCAATCTCTGGAGCTGCGACGGAGGACGAGCTCGAGCTTCAGGACGAGAGTCCTCAGTCCCGGTATCGGACACGATCCGGCAACGACTGTCCGGACTTCGGGGCACTGATAAGGCCATTCCGTGGCTTCGGTTTCTCCCGAAGAACAGGAACCAGCAGAAGAATGCACGGTGGAAAAAAAGAACATGTAAGTTTGTTATCAAATAGTAAACAAAGGTTGATTATTAGTAGAGGAAGGAGTAGAGGGGCTAAGCCTTTCTCTAGCTTCTGATATTTAACTCACAATTAACATGAAATATTACTTCCTGAGGCTCTTAAGTAAATAGATACAATTTATTTTATTGACTTCCTTAGCTACTTAAGGGCATTTACATAATAATATCTATAAGTACCTTTTGTTTCCTTCCAACACTACAAATAATAGAATCCAGAAATTAACAGCCTTGATCCCTGTGTTCATAATCTCTTATTTATCTCAAAATTAATATGAAATATTATTTCCTGAGGCTCTTAAGTCATTGATACAATTTATTTTATTGACTTCTTTACCCACTTAAGGGCCTTTACATAATAATATATATAAGTATCAACAAGCTCCCTTTATAATGCATATATATAGAACCCAGAAATGAACAGCCTCGTTCCCTGTGTTTTTAATCAAATGTTTGCTTTTCTAGTTTTCCGAATTGCCAAGCAAATCGCGAAATTTCTTATCTTATTGCGTCGGCAAAATGGCCAAACGAGAACTGCGATCGTCGGTCGGTCGGTCGGCATTAAATTGTTGCTCCCCCTGCCCCATCCTGGAGAGCCTCCCAACCCCCCTCTTATTTTCCAGCAAACTCAGCTAAGATGATGAAGTCTGCGTCGGCTCGACCGCAAAATGCTTTTAAGTCGTTTTTGTCCCTCTCCCTCTCCCTCTCCCTGCCGAGGTGCTCCTCGGCCTGCATCGAATGCAGTTGTTAGCCGCCGAGTCCCTGCCCCCCCCGCTCCCGCTCCCGCTCCATGCTTTTCCGGATCCTGCTCCCGAATCGAACGTTCGAAGGGACGACGATGGAGATGGAGCTGGAGGCCGAGAACGGGTAGCCACCAAATTTGTTTCTTGACATCGCCGGACGAGGAGCAGGAGCAGCAGAACACACGAGGCATTCGTATGACGCACGATCGGTTCGATCTCCGATCCACAGATCCCAGATCCCAGGCCTGAGAAGCGTTTACCCTGCCCCGGACCCGCTGCCGGTCCAGTCTCTGCCCATATGCCACGGGAAGCAAGAGTGCACAGTGGAAAATAGTCCAGTTAATCTAAAGATTTATAATAAGGGTTTGGAAATAACATTTTTAATACTAATTTTTATTAACAGAATATAATATATATATAATAATAAAATATATAATATATATATGTATTAATATAATAATATAATAGAAGTAAATACCTCTTCATGTGGAATTATGTTTATGAAAAAGGTACTGTATCATTTGGGTTAAGGAAGACCCATAATTCCTATTTTATATAATTGAATAGGGATAATATCTTACATTTAATGACACTTCATCATACAGGGAGAATGCCTTGAGCTAACTACTTCTGAGTTCTTTTTTCACAGTAAACTATTAATTATTATTATAATCCAAATACCACCCAATTTGTGGCAGTGTGGCAAGAGGGAATGCCTCCTGTGTACGCCGACGTATGCAACTGCAGGATGCTGATGCCGCCTGTTGGGGCTGCTGCCTTTGCGGCAAGTTGCAAAACGCTTTGGAAGTTGCGCATTTTTGATGATCAGTTTCGTCTATTCAGAGGAGATGGAAACCAAGGAAACAGGGAGAAAGATTGAAGCAAAATCTGTATATTCATTGGTAATTTACAGGATAATTAAGTACAGAGACTTAGCCTGGGATTTACTGGCAAAGGATTTCCGAAACTATGATTGGGACTTCCCACAAATGCTGCAGACTGTTTGGTAAAGTATTCTATAAGGTAGAATTAAAATATGTGTCTTACATTAATTAATTATATTGCAAGCTAAGTTTTGTAGAAATTAAATGAAATCAACAGCAATTTATACTGATGAGTCATAAAAGGGAACATATGCCTTAAGAGCTAACAAAAGTATGTATTTTAAATTAAATTAAATTATATTATAAAGCTTCATTTTCGAGTAGAATAATAACATATTTTTAAGAAAATATATTCGTAAGTAATTGGGTTTACTATGCTTCAATATTACTATAATATTACTATAATATCACAAATCAATCTTCTTACTTTTATTAGCCGCAATTTGGAGAAGCTTTTATAATATTTCTCTGGGTTTTTGAGTCATAACGCTTTAATTACAGAAGTAAGTAATAGTAATTTAATGAAATAATTAAATGAATTAAGAGTTTTAGATAAACATTTTCAAGGAAGAGGTTACATAAACATTAAGCAAAAATTTGAATAAATATTAAATGAATAATAATTGAACAAATAATTTAATTGAATAACTGAATAGAGTTCAATTAAATAACATATTTATCCCTAACAATCACCTCGATTCTCTAGCCTCCGGAGTAAGTAATTCTCCTGGCAATAATCATAAAATCGGAGGGATCGATCTATGAGCTGTACAACTCTATCAAGGCTGCCCCTTTGAACCCGAGGAGCTGCATCCTGCCATCCTGCCATCCAGAGGAAAAATGCACTTGTGCAACCTTGGGGCACCGCCAACATCCATTTTGCCAACGCCATTGCACTTTTTGCCGAACATCCCCACCACGCTTATCGACTGCCGCCATCTGCGCCTTCGTTCCCCAGAAGTCGAGGAGGACAGGGAGGAGGACTGCGAGGAGGACTACGAGGAGGAGGGCCTGGGGAGCCGAGGAGTGGCAGGATGGAGTGGAGGCCAAGTGGCTGCAGCCGCAGCCACGTCAATGAGTAGATCAATCAAAAAAGCCGTCCGTCGAAGACGAGGCCAGCATTAAATGCCAGACAATAATGACCAATCGGAAGAATCTTAAATGCATCATCACGTTTCCCCCAGTATCCGGTGAGTGTGCCTCCAGTGTGTGCTCCAGGCTGAGGTCGAGTCCCCAGGTTCGAGACCCCTCCTCGCCAGCCCTCTCCGAGATGGGAAAAGCTGAAATTCATTTCGATGCTGCACAGACGAACTTCTTTAAATATTAATTTCTGTAACCTGTGAAAGTTTATTTTCTTATTTTTATGTAACAATATAACCCTTAATAATCATTTATTCCAGCTAAATATATCTGTTTACCAAAAGCTAAGCTGCTGAAAATTACAAAAAGGGTGTTATAATCGATCACTAAACTGTTCAAAATATATTTAATGCATACAACTATCTAAATGTACAATAACTTAACCAATACTTGGCTAGATAACTTGTTTTACTTTGCCATTTATATAATATATTATATATCTTTATTTTTAAAATGTTATTTATGGAAATTTTTAATTGTGGAATGTAGCTTCACATTAATTTTAGACATCAAAATCCTACTAATTAAATTACTAATTACTAATTTATAAATATAAAGTTTATTATCTAGCATTTCTTTAAGCGTTGAATGCTAACAGCTAAAATATATCAAAGTTAATATTACAAATAAAATGAACTCATAGAATCATGTTATAAAAATCCTATAAACATAACAAAGTTATTACAATTATATATTCTGTTCATAAATTGGCCATTCATAATGGAGTTAGCTAGATAAAAATGCGACTGCCTTCACCTTTGAACTTCTGTTTTTGGAATTTCTCTTTGAAAACGATGAAAGTCTTTGGGCCCAAGACGGCATAAGATAAATACGTTAAATTCATGTAAAATAAACATGCTCATATTTGGGATTCCAGGTGGTTTTAAAGTCGTAAGTTCTGTTTGGCTCTGCTAGTTTGGCTCTAGAAAAAGTGACTTACCCTTTCTATTAAAAATGCAGAACCTGCAAGGCTTCAAGGAGGAAACCAACGGAACAACCTTTGTCAAGATTATGTTTAAAAATCATTGAAAATTTAAATAATTTTAGAATTAATGAGTAAACATTAAGGGTTGCCCTTCAGGTTTTAAGTTTCTTAGGTTCCTGCAGTTAAAGATACGAAATTCGACGGTGTTTGCTCCCTTTTTCGGCTCAACTTGTCCATCCATCGGATGCCCCTTTGACTTGCAAACCCCAATGACTCCTTGCCATTCGTAAGTGGAGGTAATTGGTCATCTCATAACGCACTCGACCGGACTAAGCATCTGTGCGGGGCTCAATCAATAGCATATAATATCGGGATCGGAGGCCGCTAATCCCGGATGCTGTGCGTGTGCGCCCCATTTGCTGTCCGCGGCGTTTGTTTTGGCTAAATTTAATTAAAATTTCATCGCCACCCCTGCCGGAGAGTCGGTCCAGCACTGCAGGGTGTCCGGGATGCCCCTCTGATGATGCCATGACGATTAGATTTTATTAAAAAGCCAAATATGCACAATTATTATGCTACGCCAACCACTTGACAGTCCACAGGCACGGAGTCCATGCGGGGACTCGGGGCGCGTCTAGAACTTGCACCCACCACCACCCACCACCACCGTCGTCATCATCATCCACATCATCCGTCCATTAACAATGCTCTCCGCTGTCTGCGGTGGTCCTTTCCTCCTCCATCCTTTCTGCCCGACCCCGACTCCGAAATTCGCTTATTTGCTTTTTAATAAAACAGGTGCTCGACCTTCAGCCAGTGACGGGAGTGGGAGTGGGAGTGGGAGTCGGGCGCTGTGCGTGTGTCACTGCTATCTTTTATCATTTAATTTCGCATTCAAACGTTTCGCACCCTCGCCATCAAAGGATGTATGCAGTGAAAGGATCACACGGGCGGCACGGAGGACGGAGCGGGAGTCCTGATTCCACTGCCGAAGCCGGAAAGTGCGTGCGGTCTTCACTTCACTGCGACGGACGACCCAGCATTGTCATTTTTCATTTCGTACACACAGGGCACACACACACACACACACAACCCCTCGCATACCCGAAATTTGTATACGTCGAAAAGTCCAGCATTCCAGCCGGAAAAGCGGAATATCAGCAGGGGAAGCATGCTGGACGGAAGGGAGGAGAGCAGGGCAGCGGCAGCGGCAGAGGCCAGTCCTGGCAGCTTTATCCAGACCCGGATCCGGCAATTAGGCCAAGCGTAAAGCGTGCTGAAACTATTGAAAAGGACACGAGAGAGAGATATATAGAGTCGGCGATTCGGGGGAGTCCTGGGCGGGTTGCGCCGGGTCCTGGCTCTGCCATGTGCGTATGTATATGCCAGCCAAATCGCTTTGTGATTGCCGAAAGCTGGAAGCTGTCTTCGGACTTTATTGGTTTTTTGGAACGAGATTTCATCAGCACTGACAGAAAGTCGCAGGACGAAGCTCAGATTGGAGGGGAGCGCCCCATTTGTCCTTGTCTTTGTCCTGGAACAAAACGTCATCTGAGCTTCGATTAATCATTTTCATTAAGCGCTGGGACCTGTCATATATATATCGAAACAATCGAAATAATCGAAATTCCTGGGCGAGCTATTAACCATAGATGGTACAAGTTATAGGTATATATCTATATAGATATGTAAATTATTATTAGGAAGATGAGACTTAAAGTTAATTTATAAATGCATATTGAAATAAGCAATTTTATAAGTGGTAAAATTTTACATTATATTTATATGAACAATCATACAAGGAAACTTTATTAATTTTCCATCATCTCTGATTATTTACCAGCATATTTATAATTTAAATTCTTGAATATTGAGCATATTAAATGCACATATAAATAATCAATATCGATTATAACAATATCGATTATAACGATAACACAAGGGTTTCATTTTATACTTTGATTCATTATAAGTAAAAAACATCTAATTATAAATAACTAACAAACTGGGAAAACCTTTGCAACTTCAGAGCTTTTTGTTAGCTTTATGAATCCCCAACTTTTTCTCGCTGTGCACGACTCGCATAGAATATTGTTTGAGCATTTTTTGGACAATCATTTCTATTATCAAAAGTCATTGACACCCTTTTATTTATTTTTACATTTATTGTTTTTCCTCGCATCTCCCCCTGCGATAATCGCTTACATGCCACTTGTCCTTGTCCTTTTCCGGCGAGGGGATGCCCAGGACTCGGGTGGCAGGCCGGGACGGGGATGGGGACGGGGGAGGACAATGCCGTGAAATAAGGATTAATGGTGTACACGATTATTTGTGCCAGCGACGGACGAATAGACGGAGCGACAGACGGAACATATTAAAAAATACAATACGAAAACTGTCGCGAGGGCGCAAGGATATTTGTGCGAGCAGGATATTCATGGAGGATGGTGTAGGTCGAATTTAATAATAAAACCGGGAGCAGAGCAGGCAGGCAGCCCGCCAGGCAGCCCGGCAACATCTCGAGTGTTTATCCTTGTGGGTCCTTCGAGCCGAGGGGTTGCGGATGCTGGTTGGGCTTTCGCCACGCTTCTGGTTGGCTGGCTGAGTTCACTTTCGCTCCCTTTGCCGCGCGAGAGATGCGAGGAGGGGGAGGAGGGGGAGGAGGCGGAGGAGGGTGTTGCCTGACAATTGTTTTCCCTGCCTGGGGTTTCCCTTTATTCGTATGATGAAGAATTTATTTGAAAATTAAGAAGACAAATTATTTAATTTCGACTTTATGAGCTTTCCAACGACTCCCCCCCTCAGAAAGTACGAATGCTTAAAGGACGAGGGCGATTTCCAGGAAAAAGGGTTCGCTGACAGCGTCGGCCATTTTGTGACCCCCACCGAAAGCTGGGGGCAAACGCGTTTTGCATTTTATGCCCGACGCGGTAATAAACACGCAGCTAAGGCTTAGAAAATGGGAACGGACGCGGCGCGGACGCGGACTTGGACTTGGCACGGGGCACGCCACAAACTTAATTTCATTTAGTTTTATGTACATTTCATTAAGCAAAAAATGTCCAGGCACCGCGACGGCAACGGCAGCGGCAACGGCGACCAACATTGAAGTGCCCGGAGCTCGGACTAGGTCCTGCATATATAAACCCCGACTAGGGACTATATAGCCATAGCTATATAGCCTCAGCGATGGCGACTTGGGGACAATCAAGATAAATAGCAAACGGAATTTTTATTGCCGAAAGGATACGACGAAGGGCGAAACAAGAGGCAGGCCGAAAGAGTTGAAAGTGTTGACGTGACTGCTGTGTCCTGTGGCCTTTGTCCCCGATGTGTGTGTAGTGCCATGTAGCCAGGATGAAGTCTCACACTCCCCGGCACACACACACACACAACACTCACTCTTGGCCAGGACTAGGGAAAATTGTCAGAATGTTTTGTATTTTCCAAATTTATTGCCGGTGGCAGCATTTTGTTGTCGCTGCGACCATAGATTATCTCATCGTTTAGAAGGGCCTAATATGCGCCGGAGGCAGTCGCACAATATGATTTATCGCCGACCTACCGATATATGATCGTTCCGGCTTGGCTTTGCCTTTATCCTTTACCTGTGTGTACCTTGCTGCCTTATCCTTGTCGCTCGTCGCTTGTCGCTACTTCCAGCGGCTCCAGCTGCGAGCCAAACATTTTTAATTACACTTTTTACAAGAAAATTAAATGGCAACATGTCATCACTAATTAAATTGTTCTCTTTTCGGTCTGCCCCCTCCCCTTGTCCTGCGTGTGTGTGTGGGAAGCGATGGTTCAGGACTCAGGACTCAGGACTGGGGACTGGGGACTGGGGAAAGGGTTGTGCTAGATGATGACTGCGTTGATAATGCGAGGGAAATACATTTATCAAACGGAGTGTGATAGTGCGGCCTGCGGCACGGGCTATTATGTTGTCCCGGCCAAATAAAAAGGTCATAAACGGTAGCTGGACAGGACCATGTAAAGCATATCTGTCGTCAGCTAATGATCAGTAATTGCCATAAATATATAAAAAAGTTTACTAAGGGGAAACTCAGAAGCTAATTAATATAAATTAAGGAGTAGAAACATAAATTTCATGAGTGGCTTTGTTAGTGGCTTAGTAATTAATTTTGATTAGGAAAAGTGTGTCTTATATGCAAGCTAAAATAAAAAAATAAAGATAAAGGGAGCTCTTGGTTAGACTTCAGAATTTAATTTGAGATTATTTCTTATTAACTATTTTAAGGAACTTCAACGAACTTATAAATATATTTAATAAAGTGAAACATAAGTATGCACAAATCTTATAATGACAACAAATTTCGTATTTATCTTTGAACAAGTTAAAAACTAATAAAAACTTCGAAAAATTAATTAAAATAATATCAATTGAAAATATTTAGGCTAAAGAAGTTCTACATTAATGTGAGAGGTATCCATTTACCAGGTTATGCTTAGCGAAATATATAGTTCTGCATTTCAGAGTTTGCTTAAAAAAGAATAATATATAAATTACAAGGAGGTAAGCAAATTTGCAAGGCCAAGTCTAGATTAATTTAGAATTTAATCAAGAAAAAGTGATTATATATTCCGGATGCCACCTGTTCAGCAATCCAAAGTTATGAAATGATCGGAAGAGTCCTCGCCTATGTCTCGATGCCAATGACCAACGTGGATTTATAATTATTATTATTATTACGAAATTAACGGGTGTATTATATCATGTACTGGTGAAGGAAGGTTAACACCTTTGATGCAATAAGGAATTTTTTAATAATTAATGGTACATGTGACGTATTTGTAATATCTGATGGTGAAAATGGTGGAACTATTCTGAGGTGAACTATACTGAGGTTGAGAACTTATATAAGGTTGAGAACTTGGACGAGTTTTGAGAAAGCAGTGCCCTACACTCAGCCATTTCTGAGTTTTTAACATTTTCCCAGATTTAAACCTTAGCAGAGATTCCCGCCTTATCTAAGTTGTCAACCCTAGCAGAGTTTCGTTTGTTTCTTAAGAATGACCAGTTACCGACGAGGAGAAAATCCTCACTTTATATGGGCAATTTCCGGATCCCAAACGGAAAGCTGGTGGGCACACTGCAGAAACGGGCAGTTTATTAAAAAAAATCGAACTTGCCATACGGAATTACTCAAGAAAAGGTTAGTAAAATTAAATAGAAAAGCGGACTGGTCGCTCTAAATTTCTCTGCAAACCGAGCGAAAAAGCAAAGCCTCCTCAGGTGGAAGTGGGTATTTCAAATTAAAGCCTCAAAATTTTCCACGATGCGAGAGAAAACCGATTAGATTTGTGTATGTGTATCCGTGTGCGTGTGGATGTGTCTGTGCACGTCCTCGTTTTTCTGACGGCGTAAAAGTTAAGATGTGAAATCAATAAAAGTGCGGAAAACCCGAAGGCTGCCGTCCTCACTGAAAAAAAGTGATGATTCGGGACAATTAAACATTTGAAAATCGGGCAAACCAGAAGATGACTCAAATGAATCACTCCGAAAGGCACACAAAGAAAGTTTCGCCCGCATGGGTGTGTGTGCGTGTGTGAGTGTAGGTACACATATTCATGCAACAAAATGGCGGCGGTACTTCGGAAAATCTCAAATGCTGTTGACGTTGCGGCCGTTGGTTATCTGTCCCGTTCTCTCTCCCCCCGGGGAAGACACCCACCCCTCGGCATGAGTTTTTCCCTATATTACAGCCTCACTTTTTTGGCGTGTGTCTTGCTCTCCGATCTCTCCTATGTTGTTGTATGTAGGAGAGTATGTGAGCGCCGTATTTGTGTGCACTTTGTTCGCCTCGGTTTCGTCACTTGGCCAGAAAAGACCTAGTGCGTTTCCATAGATCGATTGTGTTTTTAAGCAATATTTCCCCTTGACGCAACCTAAAAAAGATGGGGACTTAGCTATGTGGGTGTGCCACTTGGCCAGTTAAATATGCAGACGCGCGGCCCCAGCAAACACTTGTACACGAGCCGATTGCTCGAATTGAGGTCAAAATCATCCACAACTGGTACGGGAGCGGGAGCGCGCGGGTGTGTTTCCTCGGGTCGGGGTCGACGCCTCGCTGCAACGGGGTGGGTTTTTTCGCATTGGGGTGTTTAGTTTGGTTTAGGATTTAGGTAGAGAGAGGAGAGGGCAATTTTGCAGGAGAATCGAAAATATGTATGTACCCGCGCGCACACACAGAGACGGGGCTTGGAGACAAAGACAGTGCAGGGTTGTTACGGCAATACATACATACACACACAGCTGCGGAGAAAGAGACGACGACCGACGACGTCTATCCCCAATCAATTAATTCAGTAAATAAGTACCAGCCAGTAGTGACTCAGCACGCTAATCAGCATATACTAGATATATCCCTGCTGCTGATGTTTGTTTCCCGGGGTCAAGAGACTTTAATTCGATGGCGCAGAAGAGCGAGAACGAGAGCCCCAAAGCTGAGGCTATAAACCCCAATACAAAGAAAGGACACTGACACACAGACAGATGCAGCTTCTAGCAATTCGGCTATCCCGCTCGCTCGCTCTGTGTTCTTTTCCAGTATGGGTACCGCGCGCCAAACAAAGAAAGTGGGAACAAAGAAGTGCTGGCAGGCAGAGCAAAGCATATGAATCAGTCGAGCGAAAGTAATAACTACTAAGCTTAGTTGGGTGCAAAAGTTTACAGTTGGTTAGTTAGCATTGAAATAACCTGTGTGCTGTGATTAATTGTAATCTTCTCATCACTTTGCGTCCAGCCTGGCAATGCCACACACACACATGTGTACAAATTTCAGTGGGAATGCGGCAGTGCTTTATTCAATTGACGGGAGAGGGAGTAGGATGGGGAGAGAGGAATAAACTTGAAGGCGTTCAGCGAGGTTATTTCCATTAAATGCACATTTCCAGTTTGCATTGGGTGCTGCTGTTATTGTTATTGTTCCGACGCAGCAGTTGAAATTGATTGTAAACAAAAGCTGACACACACATGTAACGTCTGATCGAGATGTTTTAAATTACGGTGTTTACATGCACTTGTATTCATTCGAGAGTCCGATCAGTTTACGTTTATATTCTTGTCACAATTGTACGTAAAACATTTATTTTCGTCTGGTCCTATATTTTCGCTCGTGTAATCTGTATATTTTAGTCTTTCCTACCTTTTCTGGACCGCTTTATTAATTCACCACTCTTCCACGCCTCTTGTTTTCCACTCTAAAAATCTAGGATTCCCATATACGCAAGGCAATACCGATACCCGTGTGTGTGACGTGACGTAACAAAACGGAGAGACCAATCCCAGGTGTTACGCAGTACTCCACGAAACTCCACTCCACTGAGAAGCGGCAGCAGAACAGCGTCTCAACTCTCCAAAGGATCCAACAATCTAAGCAACCCCATCCTTGTCTCTGTGTGCGTACGCGTGTGTGTGTGTTAAGATTTGTGTAACCGTCCCGAGGATCAGTCCAGGAATAGTAACGAGCAGCAGGACCAGATCCCCCAACCCAGACCCATCCCCAAGGAAACGGGGATAACAGGAGAAAGAAAGAACGGGAGGAGACCAGCCACGTGCAAGCAAGAGCACGCTACCTTTTCGCCCCCGAGTCGATCCAGAAAAGCAATCACCATTCCTCTATCAACGTACGACGCCGCTCCCCTTTTGCACTCTTACGACGACAGTCCGCAACGTTGGGACATCACCAACGGGCACCAGGCAGGCGTCATCATAGATCAGTTCCGGGGCGGTAAAGCGATCACCATTGAGGGAGGCACCAGCACCGGTGATACGGCGAGCATCGGCGGCGGCAGCGATTTACGACTGGTAATAACGGCCAATCCCAGCGAGATCGAGCGCAATTACGAGCAGCCAACCAATCGCGGTGGTGGCGGAGGCGGCGGCGTTATCGGCGTCAGCTGCGGTGGCCAAACCCCACCGACACCCTCGGTCGGCAAAACCCTGCTAAACACCAGTCCCAATCTCTTGCCGATCACTACAGCGACCGATACGTTCAATAATCTCAAGAATCTGGTTAAGATCGACAAGGGCTCCTCGCCCTCGGCATCGAATCAGGGAGGCGGCAGCGGCAACTATCGCAAGGGCTCCAACGGCTCCGGCTTTAAGAGCGGCGGCAGCAACGGAACACCACCGGCCTTGAGCGGCAGCGAGCATCAGGGTGTGGGCGGCAGAAACGGCAGCCGATCATCTGGTGGACCGACCGGACACTTTTCCACTGGCTATAGCAAGAATTCCGCCAAAATTCGCCAACACGACAGTGAGGTGAGCCCAAGACCTCGACGATCTTACCAGGGTGACTCGTCGTCGTCGCGTTACTATCCGAAGAATAGTGACATTTTGGGTCAAGGCATTAACAGCGGCAGCACCGACAGCTACAACGGCTCCACCGGTAGATACCAGCAGGACCAGCAAGGCGGAGCGCATCGTGGTAGTCGCAACAACTATCACTCCAACTCCGATGGCAGCTATAATCGATCAATAAACTCGAACTCCGCTGGCGGTGGTGGTGGTTCTGGAGGATCTGGTTCAGTCGGCGGCTCTGGTGGCGGCGGTGGCAGCAATTATCGCTCCGCCCGCAACTACGAGAACGGCAATGGGAGCAACGGACCGCAGCCACGTTACGGCAGCGGCAACGGGAACGGCAACAGCAGTAATAGTAACACCAATACCAACTCCTCGTCCGGCTACAACGGAAACGCAGCGAGCTCAGTCAGCAGCAACAAGACATCATCATCGTATGGGGCTTCGCGCGGTGGCAACGATGGAGGCGTGAGTGGTGGATATAGCAACAATTACCGCGACAGCTACGAGGACTCACCATCGCACCAGCGCTACACGAACAACAGCCTTGAGCGGAACGGAAGCGGCGGAGGATCAGGAGCGGGAGCGGGAGGAGGACCTCGCACTTACGGCAGGTCGGACTACGATCGCGGAGCACAGGTCAGTCGCACGCCAACCCAGCGCAACGGCAATGCGACGTCGGCTCAGAACTCGGGCTCCACTTCCAATTCTTCGAACATTTCTCTGAACTCAGCATCAGCAGCAGCAGCAGGAGGAGGATCAGCTTCCCATTCCCAGCAGCAGCAGCAGTCACACCATCAACAGCAGCAGCAGCAACAGCAGGAACGATCCCAAGCGGGCAAGGCAAGCACACCGCCGCCGATTACCGGACGTTGGATACCACCATCGCTGCGTCCGCAGCATGGACTCACCCAAAGCGAGAAGAACGACGCCGTGTTCCGGCGCGTGAGGGGAATCCTGAATAAGCTAACGCCCGAGAAGTTCCAAGAGCTGAGCGATGAGCTGCTGAAGCTGGACCTCAACTCTATAGTTATTCTGAACGGCGTGATTCTGCTGATTTTCGACAAGGCCTTGGACGAGCCGAAGTACTCGTCTATGTACGCGCAGCTCTGCAAGCGTCTGTCCGAGGAAGCACCGTCATTCGACAAGGAACCAAACAACTCTTGCACCTTCCTACGCCTTCTGATCGCCGTCTGTCGCGACAAGTTCAACAACCGACTGAAGCGCGACGAGAACGACAATCGACCGCCGCCCGAAAATGAGGCCGACGAGGAGGAGCGCCGCCATTTGGCGAAGCAGCGCATGCTCGGCAACGTCAAGTTCATCGGCGAGCTCAACAAGCTCGACATGCTGTCGAAGACCGTGCTGCATCAGTGCATCATGGAGCTATTGGACAAGAAGAAGAAGCGTACGGCCGGTGCGCAGGAAATGTGCGAGGACATGGAATGCCTGGCTCAACTGCTCAAGACTTGCGGCAAGAATCTGGATTCAGAACAGGGCAAAGAGCTGATGAACCAGTACTTCGAGACGCTTGAACGTCGCTCAAAGTCTTCTGAATATCCACCAAGGATACGCTTCATGCTAAAGGATGTCATCGAGCTGCGCCAGAATCATTGGGTGCCTCGCAAGTTGGGCACAACTGACGGCCCCGTCCCCATAAAGCAAATACGCTCGGACGACGACTCGATCATTCGCACCCCGTTCCCCAATCGCAACCGGGATATGCGTAACAACGATCGCGACTCGGACAGCTGGATGAATCGATTCCATCTGAACATACAGCCCGGCGGCTATAATGACATGTTCAGTGGACTGAGTGTCACGGGAGCTTCTCCGATTGTCTCGCCGTAAGTAATCATAGTCATATTTTGTTATTATATATATACTTATACATATGGGGGAGCCTTCTGGGAACTCGGTTTGGTTCCATTTTATGTAGGTCACTAGCAAAAAAGTAAAGTATATGCAAATCATGCTCAACTGGGTCATCCAGGGGTAAAGAGGTAACTGGGTAGGTAACCTTGCCGTGTCATGACCCAATTGTAAATCATTGTTAGGGATGTTTCTCTTACTTATTTACATCCTTTTTTGAATATTATCTTTCTGTGGATTTGCCAAGAAGTTAATTGGCTTTTCACTGAGTTATTGCTCCATGTACCTTTATTATTATAACCTGCATATTTAATTTCCTAATTAATACCATTATTTTCGTCTCAGGTTCGCCACCAGCTCAGGTCGCGGGGATCGGGATCGCGACAATCGCCAGTACAACAATCGCGGCGATCGCAACAACCGGGATCGCGACCAGGGTGGCGGCGGCGGAGCCAACTATGGCAATCGCTACAACAAGCACAACCAGAACGGTGGCGGCAGCAGCGGCGGTGGCGGAGGAGGAGGCTCCTCAAACAACCGCGATCGTGACGATTCGCGCCGGAATAATGATCGCGACAGGGATCGCAACGACGGACAGTATGGGGGTAATCAGCTGCTGGGTAGCAAGGAGTTGGCACCGAGGTTCAAGCGCAACTTGATCACCACGAACCAGGATGCGGTGGAGAACTTGCAAATGCGCCCGGCAGCCAACTCCTTGCTTTTCCGAGCAGCCTCCCAGAATCAGAAGTTCCCGGGCACGCTGCCCATTTCAACGCCACCGAACGGCAGCAGCAGCAACAACCAAGGCGGCAGCGGTGCTCAGGGCAAGGATCAGGGTCAGTTGTCTAACTCACACTACCCGATGCTGGGCACGCCCACTTCCCATCTGATGAACCCGGCTCGCCCATCGTCGACCCCGTCTGCTGAATACGCTGACAACCGGACGCTGCTGGGAGTACAGCAGGAGAGGGGCCTGAAGGCGACCTCTTCGTCGCCGAACTTTGGCTCGGCATCGGAGAAGTTGGGCGAGCAGATGAATGATGGCCCAGCGGGCAGGAAGGGCTCGCACGATGGCAGGGATCAGGGCAAGAGTGGATCCGTTGAGAGGCCAAGCACCCCGGCCGGAGGTGCTGGCACGGCCAAGCAGCAGCAGCAGCAGAAGAAGGACAAGGGACCTAGCAAGGAGGAGCTGTCCAAGAAGGCCAGCCAGTACTTCAAGGAGAAGTTCTACTACGAAGAGGAAGATAAGGAGGAAGATACAAAGGTCGATGAAGAGGTGAAGGTGACAGAGGAGAATGAGACAAAGCCAGTTGAGGGCGAGGCTGATCCAGCGGATGAGACTGAAGCGAAGGATGATACCGCCACACCTTTGGGCACTCCAGACCGCTTCGCTGAGCTGGTGGAGGGATTCCTCGAGCTGAAGCTACCCGAGAAGTCGCTGAAGGATGTGTGCATCAACCTGCTGATGGACGTGTTGGACCGTGTGAACGATGTTTACCTGGAACGCGTTGTGCGCTTCCTGCAGGCACTGCGCAAGCAGGCCATCATCAAGCCCAATGTTTTGGTCGAGGTCTTCAAGCAGCTGGTCAACAAAATGAACGAACGCGAGGCGTTGAACCCGCGTATCACGACGCTTGTGGCCAATGTGCTGGCCAAGACCGTATGCGAGCCGGCTTTGCTGAAGCTGAACGACGTGGCCAACTACACGGACAACGGACAGCACTATCCGCTGTTCCTGCTCGTTCTGCAGCAGCTGGCTAAGACCATCGGCAAGGAAGCCCTGGAGGAGAAGTTCCGGGCGAGCAAGGTGGATTTGATAAACAGCCTCCCAGAAACAGACCGCAACAAGGAGCGGCTAGCTGCTATTCTCGAGGACCGGCAGCTGTCCTTCCTCTATCCGCTGCTGAAGGTGCAGGCCGAGATGCTGAAGCAGCTGCAGAGCGATCCCAATCCCAACAACTTTTACAAGTGGATCAAGGCCAACGTTGACAACAAGTACTACAAGGACCCGGGCTTCATCCAAGCCCTCATGACCGTGGTGGTCAAGTACGTGACCAAGGAGTCGTCGCTGGCCGTCAACCTTGACCCCAAGGAGCATCCGGAGAAGGCGGTGACCCAGAAGGAACAGCAGTTGCTCGAGACCTATAGCCAGATGCTGCAAACCTTCCTGGGCCAGAACGAGCTACAGCTGATGGCTCTATACGCCCTACAGACCTTCTGCTACAATGAGAATTTCCCCAAGGGTAAGTGAACTTGAACTCAGGGCTTCTCTCTAATCTCTGCCAGCTCACTGACCTTTCTCCTTTCATTTCCTATTAGGCATGCTGTGCCGTTGGTTCAAGTATCTGTATGAATCTGAAATAATCGAGGAGGAGGCTTTCGTTTTGTGGAAGGAGGAGATATCCGACAAATATCCGGGCAAGGGATCTGCTCTGTTCCAAGTGAACGCCTGGCTGACTTGGCTGCAGGAAGCCGAATCTGAGGACGATGAGGATTAGTTAGTTGGGAGCACCACCAGTCCCTCATAACGGCAAACAACGCTATATGTTTATCACTTCCAATATATTTATTCACAAATCTATAATCGATAATGATTACATGATGAAAAGAATATTCAACTAAAAACTAAAAAAAAAAACAATAACAAGCAGGATGAAAGTTTGAAATCGCGATTTGCAAATCTTAGTCAAATTATAGTAGAAGAAAAAAGAAAAAAAAAGAAAAAAACAAACAGAACAATTATTAATCCAAATTATTTGATATTCAAACAAGTTTAACAAATTAATTACCAATAAATAAAACGCAATAGAGAGAGACGCCGCAAACAAACTACATATATTTAATCCCATTCTACGCATTAACGCAAGCGAAATTAGTGAATTACCATTGACATTCTCAAGCATATAATACGAACGTAACTAACTATTAATTAGTGAATTTCATCTCGACTATTTTTTTTATTGTCTAAATATAACCACAAACAACCGGTACTGATTTTTTAATCGAATAATAATCTTTGATTTCTACTCTCTCAGCCGCCTTATTTTGATTTACTCTCTCTCGCCCGATTTCCCTATTGATTGTGTATTTAATTAAGTAGGTCAAATATCAAAGCGACAACGTAAATATTATATATTGACAAAAACAAACAAAAAACACCAATCGTTGCGTGCAGATGGGAGAGCGGAACAACAAAAATCTGATTGTAATTGTGAACAAAAAATATCGTATATATATGTATTTTAACTCAACAAAACGTAACATACAAAAAAACTCGCCCACATCATATATAGAGCCTTAAATAAATGCAACCAACACTGCGAACGGCGAAAATTAAAGAGTTTTACTTATTTTGTAGTCAAATTCAATTCAAAGTTTGGCGCCATTTATCGATAAGTTGCATTTTGAGGAACCCTGGATCATTCAGTGCTTTCCAACACTGTCAGTCGCCCCGAGTCAAAATCTGCCTTTTCACTGTATAATTTATTTCATAGTTTTTGTTGCAAAACTCCTTAGAATACCCCTTTTACTCCCCGATTCACCACATCAATGGAGAGTGTAGCTGTCGCGGAATACCCTAAGGCCGCCGGAGATGCAGTGCAAGCTCAAGAACCCGGCCTATTTACCTCGCACAGCTTCAACTTGGACGGGGGGCATGTGCAGTTCACGGTTCGAGTTCTCAAAATGCAGGGCAGCACCATGCTCGTTGTCAACGGCCGGGAGGCGGAGACGTTCGACGAGCTGGCCATGGCCATGCCCGACCGTTATGACGCCAAGGGCAAGGCCATATCCGCCTCCATCATGGGCGATCGAAACCAAACCGATTCCTCCGTCCTGGCCGAAAAGCTGAGCAAGCGCTATAAGCGGCAGTTCTACGTGAGCGTAAACATACAGCTGGATCGACTGGTGTTACCGCTGTTCGAAAAAGCGCTAGTCACCTACATGCACGACCACCTGGAACACTTTGTCTGAGTACGTACTTTATATTTAAACTGGAGTCGTTGCATATTTATTTCTGGTTCACGTGCACACACAGGGGCCGCCACCGATGACACGGCGCCGCGTGGGGGTCACTGCCGCTGGATGCGTCTATTTCGGGGGACCGCGGGCGACCCCACGGACGCAGCTCCGATCTTGTCTGGAACCGCCGAACTCCGATATCCGCTCAGACGGCATGCGTCGGCCGAGTGTGCGCGCAGTTGAAACGTTTCGCAGAACAACCTATTTACCGATTTTTGTACAATAAATTTATTGCCCCAAGTAAGTTTACAGACTGCTGGACTGCTGGCCGTATCAATTGAGTGTGTGTTGCGACTCGCCGCGATAGTGCCCACTGTGTAAGGGTCAGCCGCCGGGGTAGTGATTGCATGCTGACCGCGGTTCCATCTCGTTCGTGAAGGTCACTGTTAGGCTGGTTCGGTGATTTTTTTCCACGCAATTGTTGAACTTGTTTGTGTGAGGACGATTCCCAGGGAAACTCAATGAGAAGGTGTCTTGAAAGTGAATGAGGAGCACTTGTGTTTGCGTTTTCTATTGTGTTATTGAATATTTACGATCAATATCAAGTGCATAGCTTCTTTAGAAATTCAGTTCTTCTGTCACTTGACTGACTTGATTATATGATGTATATATGCATACATAGGTAGATATATAGTAGTAGTAGATAGTTTAGATATAAACAAATCCTGATGTTCTGCCTTTTGGGAAGCGTTAATTTTATGCGTAAACCAGAGGCTGACAGCCAAATGCAGTATACTGCCCGATTCGCCGTTAAAATCCTAATTATTTTGGATTAAAATACTTGAAAAAATTAGAAAACAAAATTTGGCTAATCTTTCAAAATTTGATAAGGGGTTTTTCCGAATTGAATTTGAGGCTGTTTTGACTTTGTTATGAATATTTTTAACCTTGAGTTGTCCCTAAGTTGTCTTCTTGAGAGCATAACTTGCCTAAAAATTAAAAGGCAGCCAAATGCCGTTTCCGATTCACCGTTTAAATCTTATTTAGTTGGCAATAAAATATTTTAAAAACAAAGAAAAAAAATTTTGGCCAATTTTTCAAAAAATGATAAGGGGTTACATCATTAAAATTGTCAAAAATTGGCAAAAAATTTATTTTTTCTGATCTCTAAACTCAATATGCAGATTAATTACCCTAATAAAAACTGACACAGAACTGCTTTCCGAATTGAATTTGAGGCTGTTTTGACTTTGTTATGAATATTTTTAGCCTTGAGTTGTCCCAAAAATTAGGACATAAAAAACCGATTTAAAGAGCCAAAAATACATATCTTCTGAACAGCATATTTTGGCCAAAAATGGAATGACAGCCAAATGCCATATATATTCCGATCCGCTGTTTTTAAGGCTGTTTGGGCCAAGTTATTGTTATTCTTAAGTTTGATTTGTTCAAAAATTAGGATA